>JAKSZP010003026.1:0-86221 GCA_022478985.1 Massospora cicadina
TACAGTGTGTGGGAGGCTGAGGAAGCCACCATCACCAAAGGACCTGCGTCCATGTCCAGCTCCAATTGTTGGACTAACTCAACACTCATAAAATTACCCACGGTGCTGGTATCCAACAAAGCCTCAAATGAGACGTGGTGAAATCTGATACTGATCTTCATAGGTAATAAGAAATAAACGAAGTTTTGTTTATTGGTGGATTCAGTTGTTTCTGTTGCAACTGAAGAAATGGCAGGTAAATTGGGGCCTTTTCAGGAGCGAAGTTGGGAAGAACAAGAGCTTGGGAACCGACATCCTCCATCTGGGATTTTACTGATTCATTGATAGGTGAACCATGATAACCCAACTCCAACGCGGGGGTAGTGACAGGCTCTGAGGCCAAGACTAATATGGGTTCAATGGTAAAAACTGCATCCGCATCATCATCAGGTAGTCCTATCATAACATTTCCCCCTTGATAGCGGGAAGGATGGTGAGGGGAGGCGTTGATGGTGGTCAGAGCGTTACATATTTGAACCACTGTTCCTTTATAGGTGGACCAAACCTCGTGATGAGTAGAAGCCAAATCCAACACTGATCTAAAGATTGCTTGATGCATATCATTAGAGAGGTCCAGTGTGGGAGCAGTTTTCAGAAGGTAGAGATCAAAGAAGACAAGCTGTGGGCTTTGGCCATTGTAGAAAACAATTGGAATAAAAGGTCCAAGAGCAACACAGGGGGTTTCAAGGCAGCTGATATGATGACAACCAGCGAGGTGGGATCCTCCGCTTGTGAAGAAGAATGCAGAAGGCCTCATACCCAGCGACGGGCATCCCCTTCTACTGCATCCAACAAAGCAACCCCTTGTTGGGTGTGGGATAACGCAGCGGCATTGTTAAGGGCAATCGCAGAATGCATTTGTACCTTGGTGAGGGCATCAAGAACCTGGTTCACAATATCTCAGGAAGAAACACATCAAGTTCCCTCTTGAATAATAGGTAGCGGAGAGGTAGTAATCCACGAGGCTCTGCCAGCTTGGAGAAGTTTTTCCAAGGTGTAGCGGATACTACCCACAAAACTGGCAAGTGACCAAACAAACAACAAAAAGCAAAAACTGATTGCACGTTCATTTAGTAAAGGGTAACCACTGTGGCGCCCATCTTGTAGAGCAGTGAGGAAGTGGCAGGAAACAATGGTTGGTTGATTATGTCAGGAAAACGGCAGAAGAAGTTTAGACTGGCCTTCCAGTTGGGATGCGTAAGCACCCAAAAAGCAAGCCAGGATGCCAGAGGCATTGCTGCACATATGACGCTGTATGGAGCCTCATATTGGGAAATGATAAATCGTTGGTGTAGGGAAATTGTAAATAACAACCCAGTAACAAACCAAAATGAGACAAACCAGACACTGGGGGTCTTGCTGCAGAGGATGGTACCCCTGGGATAATTTCTACAAAATTTAGTGGTTGGGTTCAATATAACTGAGGAGACAAGGTGGCGGATCCTTGTTTGGAAATGGTGGATGCAAGGCCACAAGATCCCAGTATTTTGATGGCGTATAGTCGAAATAAAGGGGTTGAATTGCCAGAAGTATCTGGCCCGCTGAATTCAGTTGACAATGGTGAAAGCTATATTAATCATCAATACTGGTAAAGTCCATCTGGTATAGGGACCAACAGGCCATAGAGTAATGCCATTGGGAATATGTCCAGAAGGATATCAATAAAGTAGAAAATTGATTGTTTTTAGTGACAGAATTTTATTTAGAGGAAAATGAAGAAAATTGACCAACAATTTTCTCAGTGCAATGCAACTGATTAAATATTGGTAGATTGATGCGGGAACAAGACAGGATCAAGTCCCTCAAGTTTGACCTAACCAGCGAATTTTTTGGGGAAGGGGGCATATAAGCTCAATGGGAACTGACATCGAAGGATTTGGTGGCAGGCTGGGTCACTGTCAGGTTGACCTCAAATGCCTGAACTGAGGCTTGATTGCATTTCTGGCAGTTGGCATGATGGTGTCTGGCCCAACGAGTGATGGGAATTCCCCAGGGCCACCCCACATAGGGGCATCCCCAATTGGTTGGAAATGGGTTCAGGATTCCCAACCCGCCCATGACTGGTCGCTGGGCTGTTCATTCAGTCAAAAGAGTTGTGTTGGCTGCAACTCCCAATTTGCCAGATGGGAGCTTCGAACTATTGTTGATGGTTTCCAATGATACTACCTGCACGTTGGGGATCATCCCTGACGATTTTGAGAGGGGGTTAGTTTTGACAATTGTACTGGTGGCTGAACCAAAACCATCGGCAATTCCGCCTAATAATAAATCTTGGTCCCTTTTTGATTATGCAGTTTCCTATTGTCAGGCTTGATTTCCACCAGTTTCAGACCAATCAACTTCGATTCAGTGATCTTGGTGCAGATTTCCCTAATTCAGTAGACAAGTCAAGCTGAGGTGAACATGGGCACTGGGGGAGGAATCTGAAGAGGGTGAGCTGCTACCAAGCAATTAACTACCATGTGGGCGAGGTCACCCTGGGTAACAAGGGTACAGCCACCTTCTTCAGACCCTTTTTACTCAGAAATGGGAAGATTGCCCTATTTATGCACAGGGGACGTTCCCTGGGTTTTACAGAAATCCTGAGATTGGAACTATAGTTACTAAATGGCTGGTGAACTTCTTGAATGCACAAATAAAATTGAATACTTTTTAAGATTTTTATCTAGAACTTAAAATTGAAAAGGGGAATTAAGGAGTGATGCCAATACCTGTTGGGGACTGGTGACATTATTTCACTAAATGGGGAACTGGGACTAAGCGCACTGGTGTCAGTTATGTCTTTACAATTTAGTTTCAGTGGATTACCACCCTAAATAATTACTGATACTGATTCAGGTCTGACCTTCCCAATCAGATTGGTATTAATTTGCTTGCAAAAATATTGATTCCTCTTTGATCACATTTGGTGTGATAATTCCAGCTCCTCCGGAAGACAGCAGGCTGCACCCAAAGCCAGGCCAAATGTGGCCAGTTCCTTTGAGTAGTGAAGGGGTTTATTGCACCTGTACCTGTTGCAGACAGCCCTGTTTTTACCAATGAAGGGAATGACGTATAGGATTTCTGAGCCTGAGACTGACGCAATTGATCTATCTTCACCATTGACAATTTATTTTGAATGGCAGAGCTCAAACTGGTGGAGGGAACCTCTTGGGGAAAATTACCATGAACCCTAGGCTGAAAATGGCTTCTTCCCACCGCTATCTTCTGACACACCTCCCAGATTTTATGCATCAACTCCTGGGTGGTGAGCAGAGGTGGAAGAGGTGGAAGAGGTGAGATTTTTAGGGGATAAATTATCACCCACCTCTCATCTACTATATGAACCAAATCACACAGGGTGATAAGTTGGATGGCCACCGGTTTCCACCCCTCCTTGATCCAAAATTGACTACCATCCAATTAAACCACAATTGTTTCTCCCAATGCTTACTCAACTGGGTTTAGGAAATATAAATAACAGTAAAATTGAAATATCTTGCCATAAAAATTATGATAAAATGGATCTGGGATTTAAAAGTGTGGGGAAATTTGGTAATAGGTGTTAGTAGGTGTACATAAATCGATTACCTATGTTGTTTATGCAGTATGGTCGATGAATATCTCTTTAAAAGAGCTCACGCCTTTCAACATACAAAATACTAGCCAGTATGAGGATTAAGTGGGCTTAGACCTAACTGTTTTCCCATAATAAAATTGGCCTCATTTTATCTGAAAAGTTGGTAGGCAACCTTTGGTTTATTGACCTTTATGAAAACCTAACAAGATTAGTATGCAGCCAGCTGGAGTATGCCCATAACGCTTAGGTGAATCAATCTATATAATACAATTGATTAATTTGATGCAATAAAAATAAGGTACCTATGTTTTTAAAATGAGAACCGATATCAAAACCCAACTTTTCAATTTGTGGTACTTGAATTTGGCATGGCTTACTATAGCAATGATGCTTATGCCTTTAGATTAGCTTTGTCACCTGTGAGGTTTCATATGATCTACAGCCTTCTCCAGATTAGAATTAACTATTTTGTAACCTAGCAGGGTTATAACCTTTTCAGGTTTAGATTAATCTTTATGTAAAGTCATTTTAAAAAACTTGTTGAAGCTAAGCTTTATGGTAAACTTTAGTCAATTTTGAAGAGATGTCTTCCTAAATTTTGATAAAGTGTTGCAGCAATCAGATATACTTAAGGCACATTACTAATTTAAAAAGTGCAGCTTAAATTTAAATTTTAAATTAAAATTTTATTTGAGGTGGGACAACCTGGGGATGATACTGCACCAATTAATAAATCAAAGAAATGGGAAAGGAAGAATACCCCAGAAAACCTCCATACGCAGAAAATGATATGCCAGGAACTCCATTGACTGCCTTTGCTATTTGATATCTCAGTTCAGGTCATTGGTATGCAACGCCAACTCAGTCATAATTATCCCCTACCCAATGTTCATCTACCAGAATCAAACTCATGGCAGCAGTGGTAGAGGGTCCATATTCTACAACTGGGGTATCCTCCCCTTTTTAAGTACATATTAACCCAATACTGAATAATATCATCTTATACTAACGTGTGCAAATAGCCTGACAAAAAGCTATGACCAGCTACCATTTTTAAAGGGGCAGTTCTAATTTAGATATCTGTATACCTTTAAGATGTGTCAGTCATTTGACATGCCAAGGAAAGGCTTGACTTCCATTGCTAGTATCCTATTACCCAAGATAGCATCCATAGTCCGCATGGCATCACCATTCTGAGTATTTGGGGGTAGGATCTACTTTGGAAGAGGTATAGGAAATATTAATATATGAACTTCAATACTTTTCTAAACAATAAGCTAAGAATTAAACACAGTCTCACCCATGCCTCTCACTATATGGAGAGACCACTTGATCTATGTGGGGGTGTTTGTGTCTGCCATTCTTGATTAAGCTCATAATTAAGGTTGGCCTGAGTGAGTACCTGATAATTGAGTTCATCCACCATATCTCCAATTTTGAGACTTTCAGTATCCTTTTTACATTCTGTTCTGCTGCAAAATTTACCTTTAATTGATTCCAAGCATGGTGGGTTAAGTTTCAATCTGTGTTTGACTTGGGCAGATATTGGCACTTGAATAACCTTAAGCGGGGGTTATTGGGGAAGCTCCCTGAGTTGGGTTACTTGATTCCCCCCTTTTAGGGGAGCTGATACAGAGAACATTAATGAAACAGACACCAACTTTACCAAAATTTATGAGTGGGAGCCCTCCATTGGTTGTGCCAATTCGGTTGGAGGGGAAGAATTCTTAAAAATTATTAGTATCTAAAAGTATTCTGCTCTTTGAATTTAATGATTTACTAAGGAAACTACAAAGTAACACAGCACTCTACTATAGGCAGTGTGCTGGGCTTTTAAATTATATTGGTGGTGGGTTATTGCATAAAATTCTATGATAAAAGAGTGGCAGTTAAATATTTCCATCAATGCTGAAAACTTGTTCAGAGGCATTTCTTAGGCCTTCCTGTTGTTCTCTGGAGACTTTGGAATTGAATACATGTATGGCTCATCTAATGCTTCAACTGGAAAGTTTCAACAACTTTTTCTGGCGCCAAAATTATCTCTCTGATCTCCTTTGAGGTTCCCTCATCTGCAAGATTTTTTGATTGCCACATCCATGGGACAATCAATTTATTTGTCTGAAAATTTTTTCCTCAGTAGACCACAGTGATCTCCCCCTTTTGGGGATTCTATGCAGTTTGCTAGTGTGGTTGTAAACTTTTCAAAAAATGTCCATGATTTTATCTAGATATTACTCAGCAGATCATGTAATGATGAAGGGGTTGAGGATCCTGCTAGCTTGGGGTTTGGTGAGCTTATTCTAGGGGGGTGGCAGCCGCACATCAATCATCAAGGGCGTGCTCCAAGTTGCTATCTTCAGCAGTAGTGCTTAATGTAATGTTCTCTTTCTTTGTTTAAATTTTTTGCAGCATCCTGTTCATCCTGATGGCCATAGTGAGGACCCTTACAAGATTCCAGACTTTTGTATCTATTAGCCAAAAAGTTATGCAAAGTGCCAAATTCCACAAAAAATAGAGTATCAAATATGTATATATAGCATAACAACTTTTTAATATATTTTTTAAGAAGTTTAGTTATTAAGTTAATATAGACCAAATATTTCCTAGCCTTATACTTATAATTAATAGGTATAGATGCTCTAAAAATCATCTGACCTTTAAAACGGCCCAACTATAAAAGCTTTTTAGCTTGTAAGACATGCGCTAAAATTTGACTAGCTAAATTATATAAGATCAATTTTTATGGCCTAATGTGATTCTTTATTTGCAAATATGATATAAATGTGAGTCTATCATCATTGCATAAATTAAGAAAAACTGTAATTTATATGTTTAAGGATAATCTTGCTTATTATGTTAGACTTAAGCAGTTGCAATTTGGTATAATTAGTTATGACTATCCATTAAAGTGTGTGTGATTCTAATTTTTAGATAACACACATATATTAACTTTTAGATATATACAAACCACTAGTTGAGTTATAAAACGAACTAATAGCTAAACTATATATGAATAAGTTTGGAATGCTTATCATATATAGATATATTTTCAGATCTAGGAGTTTAACCTTTGTCATACATTACAATCTGTCATTTAAGTTAGATTCTCTCAATTATGATTATACATATTTTATTAAGCCAAAAAAAGATTTCTTTATATAGATAAAAATGAAAATCCCTAAAGCTAAAGAATAAGTAATTTTTATAGGGCATAGATACAACAAATTATTGGATACTATCCACTATGTATAATAGATAATAGTAGATTGATATTAATATACTATGTAAACAGACTTTATAGTAAGGATTCATACTTAGAATCAATGAAAGTAATGATAAAGAACTTGCTAAATACAAAATGATGTTAGATTATTGTTTAGTTGAAGTAAGCCAACCAGAGGATGGACATTACAAACTTCTTAATGCAAAAAGGAAAAACCCTAATAAATTAAAATGAAACGACCAATTGAGCGTTTCAAAATAAAAAAATTAAAATTAAAACTAACCATGTAAAAAAGTGAGGGAGTGCTTATCTGACCATGGTGGAAGAGGTGGGGGAATATGGGATCAGCATCAGTAGCGTCTCTCTCATCCCAGAGCAAAGCATGTGCTAATATGTAAATCAATGATGTTGTTAGGAACCTAACATAACATGGAATGATCTGGCTTCCTTTGTGGGTATGCCAGTTGTTGAACTTTTAGCTAGATGAATTTCTTTTGATTTATTGAAGTTAGTGTTTATTATAGTTGAGGATGATTGCTGACTATTTAACTAATTTTATTATATGATTTAATGATTTTAAACCAATTTACACTCCCCATTAGGTTGGGTGAGCTGGTTTGACAATCAGATGGTTAAATATGTTAATTATAATTACAAACTTATTAAGGTGTTTTAAGTTCACTATAAATACCCAATTAGTACTCCCCATCTAGTTGGGTTGAGCTATCTTGATCCATATGATCAAGAAAGTATTAGGAATCATCTCTAATAGGGTATTAGTAAATTTGACACCAGCAACTGAAGCCAAGGATGTTGAGAGTATTATCCTTGCTAAATATAGATGTCATGTTGAGATTCTAAAATGCCTGGATGATAAGTCCTAAGTCATTACAATGAAATAGGTGAGAATTTGCCAGACTAAGTTGTATATAATATTAATGAGATCACCCTGACATAAGACAATAGGGTGATACCAAGTTTTGGACAAATGATTATGGAATTGCCACCAAATTAGGCAATAAAGTGGTGTTGACATATGATGAATAATGAATAGATCGCCTCAAATAAGGCAATTGTGAATTTAATAAATAATAGACTCTTATGTAACTAATGAGAATATGGTGGAACCAGATAGTCTAAGCTGAGAGAGCTGTATCAATAAAAGTCACTAATATATAAGCAAGATGAGATGATTGAGGGAGGGGATTGTTAAGAAGTATCAGGTAGTGAGTGGAGAAGAAAAGTCTGCTAAATTATATTATAAAATAAAAGGGCATTGTTGAGGCAAGTGCTTCATATTTATTGTTATTATTTCCATTTGTATCAAGGACCAACGATCTTCAAATTGTCCATCCATTGCTCAGTTGGTTTTCTGCGCAAAATCTCACAACATATCTCAACAATACTGGCAAAATTATAACATGGCAAATTACCTTGGGACCATCTAGTACTAAAAATAACATGGTAAATTACCAATTCAACGCCAAAGGATAATTTTGGGAATGATCCCTGATGGTGGTTTGACCAAATTTGACACCAGCAATGATTTAAAGGACGTTGAAAATATTCAATAATATATTAAAATAAGTCAAATCTATATTTAAACTTTGCAGAATTATCAGGATGTTTCACAATAGAGTTTTTGGTCAAACTTGGCACTGGCAACTATGGCCAAGGGTGTCAAGATATATTTTATATTGATAAAATCAGATTACACTAAATTGAGAGTTTGACATTGAGTATCACTGGTTTACTGATGACTGAGGCCATGGATAAACTAATCAGTGAACTATTTCAAGATCAGCTAGTGAATTGAGCCAAGGCTGATCAGTTGACTGGTTATGTTTTCAAAAGAACTGAAAGTGATTTAGAAGTTGAGCAAAAGGGACAATCTGCTGACTCATGTCCTCAGCAACTGATGCTAAGAAAAAGAAATGGCTCCATGTTCAATATATTGGATTTGGGAGAAGAATAACTTATGCAAGGGAGATTGCCAGCCAGTGAGCTGATATTATATTTTCTAGTCAGGGTGATGATGGATGCTGGCAATTTATGCCAATGTTAATGAAAGGCGGAGTAATGCCCATAAATAGTTCAATCTCCCTCTTAATAAAAATATCTTTAAATACAATATTCTTCTTAATTTAAGTAATTATTGATATCTACCTCTGCTAGTTTTAAAGTGAATGTAGTTCAGCTTGGCCAGTGGAGGAAGAACAGAAGATCCTCAGAAATTAAGTGCTTGGTGAACACACCTGGTGTGGTTGGCACAACTAACTCCCAACCTGAAATCTAAGAAAACCGTGGGAACTGGCCCAGTCAGTTAACCCAGAGATAGATAATCAGGTATTATCCATGAGGTGGAGGAGCAATGTATCATGCCGCCCAGGATGGGGGAGAACCGCTGGTGCCCACCAAGAGGGATTAATGTGCTAAGGTGAAGTTGGTGTCCAGCTGGATTATGGAGTTTCCTGAAGTTCTGTAGTAAAAGGCCACCAATGATGGTGAAAAAGCAAGGGGATTATCATTCTTCATACAGTTTGGTCTGGCACAATAATAGAGTCACCTATTTTTGAGAATCAAAAATTCTCAAAACCAGAACTCACAAGGGCTGCCACAGTACACAAGCTGCTGCTGTTTTAAAGGGATTATAGGAGGCGCTGAAGGAAGAGTTGGAAAGGGTCTGATTCAAGTAAATTGTTTCCCATTTGATATTTTATTTTGTAAAAAGATAAAAGGTAAAGTTTTCAATAGATTTTTATTAAACTAACAGGAAACTAGGTAAAAATATTACAACAAAATTTGGCATGAAGACTGCTGGGTCTTGATTTGGGTGGATCCCCCTTTTGGGTTGGGCACCACTAGCTATAAAAAAGACTGTAGGTTCTTATACTATGGGGGAAGGCAAATGTATGGGTTCATGGGTTCTCAGGGCTTAATTCTCATTTACCCCGTTCCCAGATAGGTCATTTTAACACTTGATTAATTGACTCAAGTTTTGACAATCTGCGTTGTTTCAATCCACTTTGAAATCTGTTTATACTCTTGCCCCACGTTTGGCACTCTTTTCCTTTAAACTTTATTTCTAAGAAAATATCTTTGTAAATAACTTTCACCCAGGTTTATCCCAGGTGTCACATTTGCTTCAATGGCAAGGCCGCCTTTGGAGCCTTATACATGGGAGGGTTTTTTACACCTATAGTTTTGATATTATAAACAATTCTAAAATAACATCAGAATAAACTAATTTTTTGCATAAATTGATCTGAAGTTTAATAAATAAGTGTAACTTTGGCCTGGGGTGACTTTAGGGTGTGTGAAAATAGCATGGAGGGGCCGCTGCTACCATTTTCTCATCTAGGGTATGTCCTAGATCAGCTAAGTAGACAAGTAGAGAAGCCTTTAAGTTGGAACCCTTCTTTGTTCTGAAGGATTGCAGACCACTATCCATCTTGATAGCTGGCGCCTGGGGTCTTACAGGTGTAGGTGAATCAGCGGTAGAGGTTTAGTATTCCCCAATAGCAGACTATCATAAAAATGCCTTCACCGATAAGTGCACCAATACCATTAGCAAGAGCTTTGGCTTGGATGCAAGCATTGAGGATCTTGGTGAAAGTGGCAATATTGGTGCAGGTAAAATGGACCTGGGATTCCACGCTACCGCTGTAATGTTCTAGATTGTGTAAATAGCCATTTTGTAGTACTTTATAATGTTGCACTTGTCTATAGGGATGATAGTTGATATGATAAAGTAAGTCCAAAGGAGCGCCCCCTCCACTTGGATTAGGTGGTGTTCCCTTGACATCCAAAAAGGGTCTGAGAAGGCCAACTTAACTTCTTGTCTCCCAGGGCGACCTCGTCCATGGTTTGGATGAGAGGTGGGTAACAGCTTACCCTTTGAGGGTCCTGCCACCCATTCCAGTATTAACTTCAGCAAAATGGTACTGCAGATCAAGGAATTTTTATTGAGCTATCAGAAAGTTGGCATGGCCATGGGAAAAGTTTCAAATGAAGTCGATGTTTTGAGCCTTTGGCATCAAGACCCAAGAGCCCCAAACCCTCAGCAAAAAAATTTAACAAGCGCGTGCTTTCAGAAAACAAAACGTCTAGCATCAAATCTTTGGCAAAGTTCACTGATGGCATTGGGTCATTGGGAAATGTTGCCACCAGTTTAAAAACCTACCCAAAAGCATCAAAATCTTCATCTGACATTTCTCTCTTTGTCAAATGGACACTGGAGTGACCGGGTGCGGGCAGGTTGAGCACCCCAAACCTGTTCCTAACCTCTTGGGACCGCCCCTATGTGGGGTGGCCTTGTGAAGTTCCTGCTGCACATTGGGTGAGACGCCGTCGCTCTAGTTATAACCACAGTAAATCCACAGTTTTGTAATCTATGGACAAATTGATGATGATTCAGCCCACCACCAATATCTTCATATTCAGTTTATATTTAGTTTGTTTCCACCCACTCTTACTCTAAGTTCGCCAGGTTAGGTTAAATTTGAAGGCCCCAATCCCACTCTCTATAAGCTATTCCTCAATCGTTCTTCTATTTAAGGAGTCATAACACCCTGAGGAAATTGACGGTCAATTCTCTTATTTTAAAAATCATCAAAAATCTTTCCGCGCTCCTATTTACTTAAGTTCAAAAGTTTCCTTTCCAAACCCCCACGACATCCAATGTGACCTCACAGGCCTCATATCATCTGGGTGATCTAAGTCAAGTTAGTAACTTTAGTTCATACCAAGTCAATTGGGCCTATCATGTTAAGAATTTTGTGGAACACTCCACAATTGTGGAGGACATCTGCTAGCAGGATTTAGGTACTTTGTGGACCCAACTATCCCCACTCCAGGCGAGGATCCTCCTCCTCATTAATGTTATCATACCCAGTTCTCCTATGGGGAGCCCCATACTACCCAATCTGATCTTGTAACTACCTACGCCCAGGCCCATTGGATCTGGAGCTACAACAGCCTGGTTCCTTACTGGGCTGCTTTTTATTCTCGCAGCACGTTGGCATTCAATAATTGCCTATATGACCACACACTATAACGTCATTTAAGCAGCAGTGCCCCTGACATTTTGGCTTGCCTTGTGGGTGCTTTTTCATCCCAACTAAAAGGCCAGTCTAAACTTTATCTGCCCTTTTTTGACAGATAACAGGAGAGGGGAATCCCCTATAAGCATTGCCATTGACTTGGACACAGCTCTGCTAAGTGGACAACAGTTAGCCAAGGCAGCCACTTCAAAGGTAAGCTGGTGGTCACTACGGGGTGGATTTGCATTTGTCTAGGGGCATAGTCTCAAGGGGGAATTGAGCATCATATTTGCTTAAAAATTGCTCAGGTAGAGATGGGTGAACAAAATTACTTAATTCAGAAAACTCACCTAATAAACCCTGTTGAGTAACCAACTGGACCTAATCGTTGGATATTCAATCATATCAGATATCATCGATTATGGATCAGGTGTATCTTAAGTATATCTGAACTTGGGATTTACGGCCTAGAAATTTCACTTAATAATATTTGACTATGATGACATGAACCCAAGGGCTTTGATGGTTAGGTCATAATTAGATTAAGTTTTGACTTAATAATTCGGGCACGTGGGCTTTGTTGGTCTATGTTGAAATTAGTTTCTAATGTTGATTAAGTTTTTGATCAAATTAATTACTAATTAGTAATATGAATCGCCTTGGTATGTGCTACTGATTACATATGAAAGTGAATTGGTTCAGCTATTTTGAAGACGTGTTCAAAATGTCATCTTGAGAATGATGATGGTATTTACTCTGACCCTGAGGCTGAGCATGATTCACTGAGTCAAAGTATTTGTAGACGTTCTTACAAACTTTTTACGTGGCCAAGTGCCACTGAAAATGAGATGTCATGGGTAAGATGTGGTGAACATTGAACCCTATAAATAACCCTTAAGTTGACACTAATAAAGAACATTCAACTACTGGATTAGTCTATAATTTAACTTATAAACTTTTTTGCATTAGTATTTTACTTTGTATTAGTTGGTATTTACTAAAGATCAATAAGATTAGGGCGGCGTGCCATCTTCCAAGTAAATTACAGGGTATATAATTTAAGTGCTACCAAGAATCTATATCTAAACTACAATCACCATCCTGTCTATTGTCCTCACACAATAGATGCACAAAGCTCCATTCTGCATCTAAAGAAGAACCAGCCCTCTGAAGCAAAAACCAAAATCTCAACAAGTGGCGATCATGGCTGGGACCGCAGATGGTGACCGCGCTGAACAGGGGAGCAATCACAATCAATTATTCAAAACCACCGCTGGGCCCAATGGGAATACTGACATGACTGTGTCCCAGATTAATTGGGAGGATGTACCCATTATCACCTATCCTGACGATCCCATTTTACCTGAAAAGCTGGAACATCTTGAGAAGCAGTTGTTAAGGGGGTATCAAATAGGACAAGGGCCCGCGGACAATAGTAGCAACCCTTTTTACCACCAACGATAGCAAGATGTGTTGTGGATGAGATATCTTGCTCATCATTCAATTAAGTGTAGCTCAGATCTGAAACAATTTAATTGGGATAGAGAATATCGCCCAATACTTAATTGAATTTGTACATCCCATCTCTAGGAATTCTCAGATAACAATTGCCCGCCATCATGCAGCCATTACTGAGTTGGTGAACTTCTCTTGCAACTCCAGCCAGGTGGGCCAAATTTTAAATGAGCAATTGGAAGCCAACTTTGCTGAGGTCCGTTCTAGTTTGGAGGCAAATTACAACTTAGCCACTTGGGCTAATGACCGGGTAGCCAAATTAGCATAAGAGATAAATGACAGATTGCATCCTACTTTTGAAAAATTACTTAGAGAAAAGAGGAGTCACCGAATCTTTGGTCAGCAATATCACTCAGACTTCTATTAATGCTTCAGAGTCCATGAGGCTTAATCATGAAGCCCAAGAGGCGCAGTTAAACCATAACAATGAATTTTGTGACCAGTATTGACGCCTGAGCACCCAAATTTAGCAGATGAAAGATGAATACACCAGAAAAATCAATTACTGGTAAACACAATTTGAGGACCAACGGGCGAAAAATGAGAAAAATTAAGATCCTATTGATCATCTTAATCTACAGATCAATAATCTCAATGATGATGTTAATGTTATTAATAAGTTAAACAATAATCTCCATGGAGAATTGAACCAGAGCAAGAAGGCAATAAAAGAAAAGGACCAAGTGATTTCCACCTTGCAGCTATAAGCTACTAGTCTGAATGAGGAAATTGCAAAATTAAAATTAAAAAAACCGAAATTGTGCCAATTGGGAAAACAAAATCAACGAGCAAATTTGAGCTCAGGACGACGGGCATTGTCAGTGTGCTACAACCCATTTGACTGGAAATTCTTCCAAATATTATGAGGACGAAGCTTCAGAAATAGCTACCAAATTGGACGCTGGGCTACATCGATAACTGCCTACCAATATGGTTGCTTTGGCCAACTCTAGCACCTCAAACCAGGATACAATGCCCCAACGCCCTAGTACGCCTGGCTCCAGTCAACCTAGAAATAATTGATAACCAGGAATGAGGAAGCAATAATTATAAACTAGTAAACCTGCCAGCCTTTGACAATAATGGAAGTATTACCACATTTTTCAAACGTTTTGAAATGGCCATGCATGGGGCCAGCGACCACAAAAAAGCAGCCACCATGATTAACTGCTTGGATGAGTGGAGCATTGAGTTGATTATGCCTCACATTAACAAAAATCCAACATATGCTGAAGTCAAGGAGGCTGTGCTTTATGAATTTGGAGGTCCAGAATGGATGTCGACCAGAAAATCCAAGTTTATGAACATCAGCTTTAAGAAAGATGAAGCAATTAAAGAATTTGTGGATTGATTCTATTGCGAAGCTCAAGTTCTCTTAGGCGCGTGGGCTATGGTCAATTTTGATGCCAAGATTGCAATAGAGCATGCAGTAGAACCTTACCCTATCTATCAAACACTCTATTGCCTGCTTTCATGCAAAACCTTGTGACATCTGAATTGGTTGACTACTTGCGCAGATGCTCAAAAAATTATGGCCCTCCTAATACTGGTTACAGATTGGGAACTGCTGCCTTTGCTGGAAAGCCCTTCAAAACCAATAAGAAGATTGATAGTAATCCGCTTGTAAGAAATGGGCAAAACTCAAATGCAAAAACCCCACGGCTAGTGAGTGAAATTACTTGCTTTATTTGCAATTGTAAAGGTCACTATGCTTCCCAATGCCATCAGCAAAATGTCAACATAGTCCTCCCCAATACCGTGCAGGAGGAGGGAAAAGAACAAGCATAATAGATGCGGGACGCTCTATTGTGCTTAAGACACTAGTCCCACCTGATTGACAAGAAAACAATGGCCATGGGACCTCATTTAACAATAAAATAGATTCTATTTTAGTATTGAATGAAGATTCCTTGAACGTACATGTGGTAACTTACTCCCATAGTAAGGTTTTCATACCTGAAGCCTCTGAGGTAGTCGCTAAACCCTATGTGCAACAAATACTTGAGAATAGTCCAGCTGACAGGCCGAGCAATGCAGCAGATACCCCAAGCCTGAAAGAGGTCAATATAGCAATGCCAATCGACACATTCTTCAATGAATGTCCCAGTATTGGGAATACTCTGAAGCACACTCTAAACTTTCTGAATTCCCATATTCACTTAGTAAAATCTATTGATTCTTACTACTCTGAGTGCACTTATGTGGATATTCTGGTCAACAAGGTTAAAGTTGTAGCTATTGTTGATAGCGGAGCACCTGTAAACATTTTTTCCACGAAGCTGGTTAAGAAACTGAAAATAGCTCTGGACATTGACCATCATCAGGAATATGGGACCGCAGGCCTTAACAGCACTAAGAGTGAAGGAGCTTACAGCGCTTTGCCACTGCGATTTAGAGCTTTGGTAGTATCTGCACCCTCTATGGTGCTTCCAAACGCCAATTATGGCATATTAATTAGAACTAGTTTTTTAAAGACCTATGGGATCTCATGCGATATTAAAGAAAAAATCTTGACAATATTGGGCCAATCACTTCCAATTTATTACTATCGCAACAATATGAAGCCCACAAGCCACCGTAGGAATTTTATCAATATATCTTAAGCTAATGGGATAATACCAGTAGGGTATATTCAGTGGGGGAATCGAAGCCACCCCATTCCAACTGCCATAAACGAGAATTGAGGAATACCTCTATGTGTGAATAAGGATGCAACAATAGCTCCAGGCCATCAACTGGTTATGAGGACTGGAACCACACTGGATATTCCAGAAGGACTGTATGGGGAGGTTGTATCCCTGTGGCATTGTTCTCAAATGGAACCTAGTGTGGCGCCCGGTATACTTATACTGGGGCACAGAGATTTTGATGTCTTACTAGAAAATTTGACTAGCTGAAATATTAAGGTCAAGAATATCAAGTAGTCACTTTTGTGCATCTGTTTCCAAGGGACGAGTTGATATCAGCTGTCAAATTTGGTGACTTATCTGAGTTTGGCTTACTGACCAAAACCCTTGGGGCAAATACTGTAATATCTTGAGAATTGTTTACCAGATTATCAGAACAACAGAAGTATGAAGCACTAGAGTTGTTTGAATGATACTCCAAAATTATCGCCAAAGATGACCAAGATTTAGGTTGTGCAAAAGGAGTTCAGCATTTTGTTGATACTGGGGACCATATGCCTATTATAATGAGGCCAATTTGGCGCCCCAGAGCCTGTGACAAAATAGTCGGTGAAGAGTTAGACAAATTGCTGAAAAGTGGAATGATAGTGACATCCAAAAGCCCGTGGGCCAGCCCCATTTTTTAATCATAAAGAAGAAGGATGGCAGCAATTGAGTTGTGATTGATTATCAACACCTCAATGCCATTACAAAAAGGATTTGTATCTGTTGCCCAGAATTGACAATGCTCTGGACCGTCTGGGAGGGGCGAAGTACTTTACCGCAATGGACCTCATCATCAGATATTGACAAATTGAGCTGCCACCAGAGGAGCAGGAAAAGTGCGCGATAATTGCTGCTCAAGGGCTTTTTCAACTGACACGCATGCCACAGGGGCTGTGTAATACACCGGCAACCTTTCAGCGTGCAATGGACATGATCTTGGGGGACCTTAAATTGTCCTGCATTCTGGTGTACCTGGATAACATCAATGTCTTTTTGCAAACATTTTCCAAACATCTGGAGCACCTCAAAAAAGTGTTTGAACGTCTGTTGAAGGCCAATCTGAAGATAAAACCTATAAAATGCCAATTCTTTAAAGAACAATTGGAATATCTCGGGTTTGCCATTGATTCCAAGGGCTTGCAGCCTCACTCTCAAAAGGTGAAGGCGATTAACAATATGCAACCTCCAACGAGTATGAGAGATGTTTAAGCGTTCTTAGGAATGATAGGATACTATCAAAGATTTTTGGAAGGGTTTGCAAAGATTACCAAGCCTCTATTCCACTTACTACAAGGAGGAGTTCGTTTTTGCTGGGCAGAGGAATGCCAACAAGCCTTTGAGGCTTTGAAAAACAAAATGAGATCAGCGCCTATCCTCTGATATCCTGATTTCAGTAAGCCTTTTATCATACAAACTGACGCCTTGTTGACTGCAATTAATGGTGTGCTATTGCAGATTGGGGATTATGGCAAGGAGCATCCAGTCGCTTATTGCAGCAGGACGCTGAATAAGCATGAGCATAATTATACGGTAACTGAAAGCGAATGTCTGGCTGCCATCTATTCTTGTAAACAATTTGGGTTTACATTCACAGCACCAAGTTTTAAGTAGTAATGGATCACAGCTCATTACAATGGCTCCACAATCTCAAAGAACCTTAAGGACGGTTAGCCCACTGGGCTCTGAAATTACAAGCGTACAATTAGGAAATTATTCATAGAGCTGGAGCGGCCCATCAAAATGCAGACGGACTATTGCGACTTCCTATTGTAGCTGTCCTGAGCATTTTGGTTGATGAGCTTCATGAAAAAATGATTGACCAAAAATATGGAGATGAAACACTTAAAGTTCAAAAAGCGATTGAGAAAGTACTAATTGACACCAAATATTGAAATGGAGTTCTATATAAGCTTTAGCCCAATGGACAACGTCAAATCCTCCCAAAACCTTCCAACCAAATGGAGATTATTACACAAGCATACAAGGACGTCAGACATGGGGGAATGACCAAGATGCTAGAATTAATTCGAGCCAGTTACTATTGGGACTCCCTGAGATTTGATATCCAAGACGTGCTTGATAAATGTCATTCATGCCAAATCACAAAAACTATGAAGTCATATGTGAAATATCGATTGATCAAACCTGACTGGGCCTGGCATACTGTGTCAATTGATGTAATTGGCCCTTTGCCTGTGAGTAGCCTAGGCAACAAATACATAATTGTTGCTATTGACCATCTAACAAAATGGATGGAAGCGAAAGCAATCTGAGATGTCAGGGCCCTAACTACTGCCAAGTTCATTATGGATAATATTGTCTATAAGCACGGATGCCCCCAGAAGATCTTGACGAACAATGGCATGTTTTAACTGCCCAAATGGTACAACGGCTAAATGAGTTGATGTCTATCAAAGGAGTGTTGTCAACATCATATCATCCTGAAACTAATGGTATGGTAGAGCGAATGGATGGCACTTTAATCAGCATTTTATGCAAAAACGCAGCCTTGGCGCCTTTGTAATGGCAACTTTAATTAGTGTGACCGTGTTTGCGTAAAATATTGGACACCACAGCAGCACAGGCCACTCTTCATTTCAACTTTTGTATGGTAGACAGCCCGCTCTGCCTCCATTATTATATTCAGTACTCAGTTCAAATGACGCAATTAACCCAAACTATGTAAGGCAATTAGTGAAGTCCTTAATCAAGTTGCAATCATAAGCTTATCAAAATGTGATTAGTCAAAAAACTATTCAGAAGAGCTACGATGACGCTAAATGAGCTATGGTGACTAAGTTCAAGGAAGGAGATTTAGTAGTATATTGTGACACTAATAGCGCAGGCCGCGCGCACAAGCTAGCCTCGCTTTGGAAGGGTCCATTTTTCATATTGGAGAAATTGTCTGAAGATGTATATACCATTAAGGATCAAGGCGGCTGGGTTGTGAATCAAGTACAGTCTAAGTTACTTCATCCATATCATAAAGATAGTAATATAAAAAAGAAAATATATATATTAAAAAAATAAAAAAATAATAACAAAAAGTAAAAAAGAAATAAATGATAATAAATGCAAACCATAGAGTTTATTTCATAGATTTGATGCCTCGATGGCATTAGAACTAGGTATCCCCTCTTTGGTAGGGGGAGGAGAGTGCGATCAAACTGGAGAAGCCTGCAACGGAATTGGAGAGATGTGGACTTCATACAAGTCCTGACTATCTAGACCCTGATGGAGATGCGCCAAACCCAAGAAAGCTTGGCACCAGGCATGCTGGCCCTGTTGGCTTAGGAAAGGCTATCAAGATAACGTTCAAACTTTGAGGAATGCAAAAAGTTAGATGTGGTGACCCAGGAAGAAGGGTATCCGCCGCTTATATCCAGTCAAGGCGGTGGAAGTGTTGAGTAATTGACTGGACCTAATCGTCGGATATTTGATCATATCATATATCAGTGATTATGGATCAGGTGTATCCTAAGTATATCCAAACTTGGGATTTGCGGCCTAGCAATTTCACTTAATAATATTTGACTATGATGACATGAACCCAAGGGCTTTGATGGTTAGGCCGGACTTAAATTAAGTTATGACTTAATGACTTGGGCATGTGGGCTTTGTTGGTCTATGTCAAAATTAGTTCATAATGTTGATTGAGTTTTTGATCAAATTATTTACTAATTAGTAATATGAATCGCCTTGGTATGTGCTACTGATTACATATAAAAGTGAATTGGTTCAGCTATTTTGAAGACGTGTCCAAAATGTCATCTTGAGAATGATGATGGTATTTACTCTGACCCTGAGGCTGAGCATGATGCCCTGAGTCAAAGTATTTGTAGACATTCTTACAAACTTTTTACGTGGTCAAGTGCCACTGAAAATGAGATGTCATGGGTAAGATGTGGTGAACATCAAACCCTATAAATAACCCTTAAGTTGACACTAATAAAGAACATTCAACTACTGGATTAGTCTATAATTTAACTTATAAACTTTTTTGCATTAGTATTTTACTTTGTATTAGTTGGTATTTACTAAAGATCAATAAGATTAGGGCGGCGTGCCATCGTCCAAGTAAATTAAGGGTCTATAATTTAAGTGCTACCAAGAAGCTATATTTTAAATTATAATTACCATCCTGTCTATTGTCCTCACACAATAGATGCACGAAGCTCCATTCCGCATCTAAAGAAGAACCAGCCTTCTGAAGCAAAACCCAAAATCTCAACAAACCCCAAGGATTATGGTTGGACTGGATTAGGCCACCAGCATAAGATGGAGGCTGAGATGGCAAATTGGAGGAAGATTAGGATCAAATTTTAGTCAAAGCCACTTCTTGATTGGCTAGGGTAATTGTGTTCTGGGATGAAGAGTAGCCTGATTGGATGGCGCAGCCACCGTTGCAGCAGCAGGTTTTGGGGGTTTGGATAAGATCAATTTAAGACAAAGAATATCGCAGAGTCAGCAGCAGGTTGTGCAGTGACAGAGGTGGGCTCAGATCTAGAGGAAGCTGAAAGGGAGGGACATTTGCATTTGAAGTGATCTAACTCAAAACAGGAAAAACATATAGTTCACCTTCCCTAGACATGGGCCTATAATGGATGTTGGCGCTACAGTTTTCTAGACTGTCTTTAAGATCTGAAGGTGGCTTGAAGCTGCAAATTTGCAGAAAAGGTTGAGAAGGAATCGGAAAATGGGTTATAATATCGCATGTTTTTAAGTTTAAAAGGATTTGATATCTATAGGGTGAGTGGGGACACGGTGCCTCAAGGATTGTTGCAGCCCCATCCATTCAGGGTCTTTCCTGATCTTCTGGATTGGCAACCTCATGGGCAACCTCAATGAATTTCGCTGCCCACCTGACTGAATTGGTGGAAATGCTGCCCCACGTGACTCAAGAATTGAGTAGGAGGATCTTGAAGTCAATTTGGTTTGGATAGGTTTGGGAACTGATTCAGTGCAGCTCGATCCAGAAGTGGGGAATTCAATTTGTTTGATAGCTCAAATCCAGACAACGCACCCCTCAAGAACCTGTCAGAGGAGAGAATACGGCTGAAGGAACTGACCATGCACCCAATTGACTATGCTCCCTCGGTTGACATCAGCAATGGAGTACTCAGACTTCACACTATGAATTTATAATGTCCAGACCAAAGAACGTCTAGCTTATTTTGTCAGCCTCCAGGTCAATGGTGATAGAAGAGAAAAAAGTCACCTAATTGAAAATTGGTAAGGAGGTTCATCCGAGATTAAATCAGGATGTCTCTCTTCCAATAGTGGTGACAATGCCCTGGGTGGCTAGGGCTTGAAACTGGACAATTTCTTCAGCTAAGGCCCTCATAGTTAATTTGGAGTTCTCAGGTGTGGAGGTCTCAAGCAATGACTGGATGCTACTTGGTAGACGAGGTGCCTTCCCATATAGGGCTTTGAATGGGGACATCTAGATGACTCGGTGGTAGCTTACCCTGTAGGCAAGCAAGGCGCTGGGTAGAGCAATGGTTCCAACGGGCAGGATCTGAGGCAGCTAATTTTCATAGAAATGAAATAAGTTGCATTAGAACGTTCTACTGCCCCATTAGTAGAGGGGTGGTAAGGGACAGAAAAAATCTGGATAGTGCCAAATATTAAGGTAAGTTCTTATACTACCTGCGAGGTGAAGTTCAATCCATTGTCCAAAAGTAAGGTTTGGGGGCACCCATGCTGGGTGAAAATGGATCAATCAAGGAAGAGGGCTGTGACTTTGGCAGTGGCAGCTGGGACCAAAATCTCTTCAACCCACTTGGTTAAGTGGTCCATAACTAGGATAATATACTTATGGCCATGAAAATCAGTGGGAAGAGGTCCCATCACATTAATGCTAACTACATTGAAGGGCTCAGTCAGGGCAACAACAAAATGTTGGAATTGAGGATTGACTTGGTCTTGAGATCAGCAAGTCATACATGCTTCCAGGACCTCTTGGATAGTTTTTACCATTTGGTCCCAGTAGCATCATGACTTCAGCCATTTGTGAGTTTTCTTAACGGCCCCATGTCCTAAAGTGGAATGGCCCTCTATAATAACATCAGTTTGGTAGGAGGGGCGGACATAAGGGAGCCACTTCTTAGTTGATCTTTTTCAAAGCAGCTCATCCTTAATTTGAGTGTCTCAGGTCATCCTTCAGAGTTTATCTTGGACCTCAGGGGTTCCGACTCTCACTTCTCACATCAGCCTACTATATCATACAGCTGATCCTCCTCAGGAGTCAACGCTGCTAGCAATGGCATCCTGGAGAGGCCATCAGCATTTTGGTGAATGTGCCGGAATGATGGACAATGGTGAAATCATAGCTCTGCAGTTGTAAATCACACATGACTAATCGGCCATCTGTGTTCCTTCATTTTGCTGGAGCCTATGGAGCAAGGAGTGGTCTGTAATAAAAGTAAAATGATAACGTAGAGATAAGACCGGAAGTGTCTAAAGGCTAGCGAGACAGCCAGGCACTCCTTTTTAGTAACGCTATAGTTCCGTTCATCTTTACTCAGCATCTTACTAAAATAGGCCACAGGATGATCGATTTGGTTCTCTCATGTTGGGCTAGAATATCCCTAACGGCAACGTTACTTGCATCCATAAACATCAAGAAGGGTTGGTTTAAGTGTGGATGGACTAAAATGGGTTTAGTACATAGAGCAGTTCTCAAGGCATTAAAAGCCTGTTCTTGTTCAGGCTTCCAATCAAATGTCACATTTTTCTGCAGGAGGTAAAACAGCAGCTCAGCAAAATCGGCAAACCTGGGGATAAACTGACAATAATAGCCCATCATTCCTAAGAATACCTGAATATCCATTAAGCTCTGGGGGCGTGTCATCTTCTCTATGACGTTGACCTTGTCCGGTATAGGCTGGATGCCATACTTGGAAACCTTGTGTCCCAGGAACTCTAATTCAGATTGGAAGAAGGAGCACTTAAAAGGTTTAAGCTTTATGGACACCATTTGTAGACAATTGAAGACCTCCCATAGATGCTCGATGTGCCCATTAAAGGTTTGTGAGAAAATGGTAATGTCATCTAGATAGACAAGGACGCATGAAAGCTTCAAGTCCCCAAGGATCCTATCCATGGCATGTTGGAAAGTGGCTGGGGCATTACAAAGGCCCTGGGGCATCTTGTGCGAGCTTGAATAGTCCTTTGTTGGCTATAAATGCACACTTAGCTTCGGTCTTCAAGGGTGAGCTTAACCTGCCAATATTCACTGGCAAGGTACATAGCGGAAAAGTACTGGGATCTAGCGAGCAGATGGAGGAATATGTCAATTTGGGGCAGAGGATAACTGTCCTTCTTGGTGATGGAGTTGAGTCATCAATAGTCCATCACCACCTGGTGGCTGCCATCCTTCTTCTGAACCAGCAGAAGAGGAGAGGCCCAAGTGCTGCATAATGGTACCAGGAGTATGGAGTTAAGTAGTTGTTTGAGTTCAATTGTCACCTGAACCTCTTCAACCTTGCTCTTTTGGTAAGTTCAGGACTGGAAAGGAGGAGCATCCCCAGTTTTACATGATGTAGGTCTCCATTCATTCTTCTGAAGTCATAGGTTGAGGTCAAAAATAGGTCTGAATACTCTTCCAACAACTCTTGAACCTTATGTTGTTGGTCTTCTGAGAGGTCTTTGCTGATATTAGTATTGATTAGACTAACCAATGGTGGAGCTTCCAAGCCGAAATCTCTCAAGTCCCCAAAGCTTCGGACATTGGCAATAACTTCCACTGGTAGTAGGCAGACATAGGCGGCAGGACTGTTTGGACCTACTATTTTGAGTTTTTCAGTAAGGTTGGCCAACAACACTTATAGATCTGGCAAAAGCTGGATCTAGGATCCCTGGGCAGGTTAGCACCTCTTTTATATATGGGTTGTCTAGGCCTCGGACTTCCAACAGGTATCACTGAGGAGATGTTCAACATGTACCCAGCTGTCATCAATGATCTGGGATTCTGGGGGTATTATAGTCGCCTTAGGTAAGTAGATTGGCATGCCTTATTGCCCATCAACAGCATGAGGGGGCAGTGGACTTGAGAGCCCCTAATGTGATATATGAGCTGATCAATTCTGCCTTCACTCTTCAGCAAACAAGCTCAGGCTTTGAACTTGGTCTTAGAATCATGAGGGGTATCAAATATAAGTGGTTTTGATGCCTAAGTAAGGATAGAAAGCCGCTGTCATAATGGAATACTACCAAATAATCTCTAAGAAATTGAGTCCTGAGGAGAAGGTCATAGCTAGGGTTATCTATAGCGACGGCGGGCGTGTTTACAGAAAGCTTTCCAAACCATATCAGCAGAGAGGAATAAGCCCATATAGATCAGGTACATTGGGGCCAGCCGTGCCATACTCCATAAAGTAAGGCATATCAGGAGCAATCTTGACGTGCTTCATTAGCTTGGAGGATATGACATTCACAGGGGAGCCACTGTCAACTATGGCAAGGACTGGTATTTTATGAACTCAAACTGCAACCTGGGTAATCAGACTTCTGAAATTTGGTGGCAGTGTGGGGAACATGGGAGAGTCATCAAAAGAGGAGTAAGCAGTATCAAATACTTTATTATCATTGAATACCAAAACTTCTTCTCCAGATGCTGTAGCTCCTGGTTTGTTTAGGTTATGGAGGATTCTTGAGGCTTGGTAGGGATATCAGCATCAAGCACCTCATCATTCATGCTGATGGCCCTTTTCTCTGCATCCTCAGCAAGTCGTTTCCAGAAGGTCTTGGCACTGTGTCTGAAACCGTTACAGTAAGTGCATTGGGGTCAAGGATTTTTCTAGCTTTTGACCATATGGACTCTAGGAAGGTTAGAGGGGCCTGTGAAGGTAGCCTTAGGGTGAAGTGTCGATTAGGGATCTCGTTAAGGGCTTCCTTGATCTCCTGGATACAGGTAAACCATTATTCTGCCCAATCATATGCATCTGAACCTCAGGGTAGGATCCCAACGCTGGAATGAAAGTGGTAATAGCATCATTCAGGGTGATACGATTTGTAGTGACTAAGGGTTGTTCTTGGGAATAAAAATGGCTGGAAAACTTGATGGGGCTTTCTCCTTTATTCAGTCGGAACCCATGAAAGCCTGTTTTTGGTTGGCCAGGGCTTTATTGCTGCCAAACTCTTGTATTAGGGCTGTATGGACCTGTTCCCAAGTTGTGCACTCTTTTAAATGGGGGGTCATGATCTCCACGGTGGTGCTATCTAGGCAGGAGTGGATATGCTTTACATTCTGCCAATCAGTGCCCTCCTCCGTGAAGCTCTCATATGTATATAGGAAGGATGCAATCCTCACCTTGCTGGGAAGGAACCTTTCTTTAGAAACTAGGTTTAAAGTTAGTTACAAGCGGAGTGGAAAGGGTGTTAACACCAGGAAAAGGCGCTGGCTCTGAGATCTCAGTCTCTGCATAGTTGCAGGGGCCATGCTAGTCTAGCCGTCATTGTAGGCCCTCAAGATCCTCCTGGATATCATCCTAATTTTGGTTGAGGGAGAAAATGGAAGCCTTATTTGCGATTTGCTCCTTTAAAGATTGAATGTCGGCGCCCTGAAGGTGAAGCTGGCTCTTGAGGGTGGTCAAATGGGTTTCAAACCCTCGACAAGTTTGCTCCAGCTGAGAGATGCAAGCATTGGTAAGTTTGGCAAAAGTGCTTAAGTTGCCCATTTTATCCGACAGGGCATCAATGGAGACCCTAGGGTCAAGGGGGACTCCATCCACTCGGAGTTTGCACTTCTGAGCTACATTCCGAGTTTTATCATGTAAGGCAGCCAAGGCTATCATCACATCCTTCTGCCATGTGTCCTCAGGGCCAGCAGCGGTGTGAGCTGAGGGACATGGGGGCCTGAGGGTCCATGGGGACTCTCTGCCCTATGAGTCCCTCACACTATAGGGTCTTCAGGCCCCCTAGGCCCTTCAGGACCTTCACTCCTGGTTGGGTAGTCGCATGAGGCCAGCTCCTGATGGTGTTGTTGTAGGGTTCATACCAGATCCTCAACTTGAAGGAGGCATTAATACTAAGTTGCTTCGAGGAGATGAACGTTCTGATGCAGCTTATCTCAAGATAGCCAGAGATCCCGCTATCTAACATCACAATTAGATCTCTGACTTCATTGATCAGTCGTTGGTTATCAACAATGGCCTCACAGTTGTCATGAACAAAGGAGGAGGCTGCATTATAAAAATTGATGATGTGGTTGTGTAGGGCCTGGGTGAGCCCCAGTTGTCAGGAGACCTCCTGATGGTGCAACCCATCCAGTTTGAGTAGATTTTGGATAGCAGGGTGAACAAAGTTGTGGAGATAGCGTTCAGGCCCAAGGTGAGTTCTGCCAGCAGCTGGGATGAGTTGTAGAGGTCCCGCATGGTAGAGAGATAAAAGAGGCGTGGGATTATCTGGAGCGGGCGCCCAAGGAGAAGATGCCATTTATTAGTTGTTGGACAACCTTGTTAAGGTTCTCGTAGCGAAGTTGTTACTGACTTCCATTGATAAAAGGCAGCGTGAACTGGAAGGCAGCCCGGAATTCTAATATTTCAGGTTGAGTGGCTGGTATTTCATGCCACGAGGTACTAACCCATCAGGCAACGCTTCTCAACCAACCAGCATCTTGGTCTTCAGGGCTGCTAGTATTTTCCATTGTGATAGATGCTTTCATTTGGGACAGCTCGAGCCCCTGTAGCTAGCACCACATTTGTTGGTGATACAGTTCTCTAGACTGTCGCTGAGGTCTGAAGGTGGCTTGAAGCTGCAAATTTGCAGAAAAGGTCGATAAGGAAGCGCAAAGTTAGTTAGGATAGAATATTTTATTAAGTTTAAAAGGATTTAATATTTATAGGGTGAGTGGGGATACAGTGTTTCAAGGATTGTCATGACCCTATCCGTTAAGGATCCTTCATGATCTTCCAAATTGGCTGCCTCATGGGCATCCTCAATGGATTTCACCGCCCACCTGACTGAATTGGTGGAAAAGCCGCCCCATGTGACTCAGGAATTGGGGAGGAGAATCTTGAAGTCAATTTCTTTTGGACAGGTTCAAAACCTGATTTGGTACAGCTCAATCCAGAAGTGGGTATTTCAATTCATTTGTTATCTCAAATCCTGACAATCAAATGAATATATTTCACTATCAAACAACGCAGAGAATTGCTCAACAACAAAAATTTGCAGTCAATACATTTATAAGGGTTATTAGCCTAGAATAATCAGAAAATCTATAAATTTTAACACCCCATAGGGGTGGACCAAACTTTGTGCTAAGTGGAGGCAGAATCCAACGCAGATCTGAAAATTTCTTGGGGGATTTCCCTAGACAGATCAAGCATGGGGGCTTGCTCATAAAAATATGCGACTAAAGAGCCTATGCTAGGGGCTTCAGCAATTAAGGAGAGTAATTGGAACAAACGTTCATAACGAGGCACAGGATGTTTCAAAGCTGCTGAAACTTCTGTAACAAATGAGGTGGGGTCACCAGCCCAGATAGCAGAACACAGAAGCCCTTGCACCCACCAACAAGCTTCACCTTCAACCACATCCAAAAGGCAACACCTTGTTAGGCATTTTTCAACGAAGCTGCATTATTCAGGGCAACTGCAGATCGCATTTTTTACCTTGGCAAGGGCGTTAAGGGCCTGATTTGCAACATCTCATGAGAAACCCCTGGATTCCCTACTTGAGGGTGAGCTGAGGTGTCATAGCTTGAGGATGACATTAATATGGGAACCAACTGCAAGGACAAAGCTGCACGTCAGGAGGCCAAAAAGGTGAAGTTGGAAGACCTCCCTAACCTCAAACATACCTTGGACCAACGCTGGGTTAAGGTGAGTTATGCTCAGGTTGGTTCTGGGGATGTGCGAGAAGTTTGGCCCTGCATTACCGCGGGATGTTAAAACAAACCAGCTATACAATAGATAACGATGGTTTGCTTTGGTTTTTAATGAACGGAATCTTGAAGCCTGTTTGGTTTTCTTAATTCCAGCTTAGGTCATCCTTACCTTCAATCAATAACCTAAGTTTGGTCAATTACCAGCTATAATACACTGCCCATTGGAAGCGTGCGCTTATTGGTGCACCTGAGCTTAGCACCACTTTCATTAATTAGTGATTCCCTCAGATCTGCTTAAATATGTTTACTCAAGATTAACCTTTCTCGTTGACCAACTTCCTCCTTAATAAAAACCCCCCGTTAGTTTACGTTTTCTATATGTTAACTTGGGCAAACCTGTGTGAGGACCTTTTTGAGGAGGCTTCACACAACGTTAACCATTGGATTTGCATAAATGTAACGCTCTTATTTGGTGAACTGCTGGGCCACCCTGGCTCCTCCATACTGGGATACCCTTGCACTCCAGCCCAGATCACCGCTTGGATATGGACTCCACTTTGGGGTCAACTCAATCCTTGTTGTTTGTTCAATATCTGTTATTTTTATATCTCTAAAAACACCCTCGCCCTAAGTTACATTAGCTCCATCACCCTCTGCAGGGCCCTTCTCACCTCAGTACTGACGACTAGTTCCCTGGCGTTGAGGCTGTGCACCACCTCTCTGGGAACTGGAGAGTTATAGACACTCTCCTTACATGAGGGGAGAGTAGCGGGCAATAGGGCCATGATACCATAAAGAATTCTTCCAAAGCTATCTGAGCGCTGTTCATAGGATTGGCACGTGACCAAACAAACAACAGAAGGCAGACTACTGTTTGCGCATTCATTTGGTAAAGGATAACCACTGACATGCCATTCTCTACGAGGAAGTCAAAATAACTGGAAACAAAGGATGGTAAATTACTTCATGGAAATGGCAGATAAGGTTTAGATTGTCCTGCCAGTTAGAATTTAAAAGCACCCAAAAGGCAAGCCAGAATGCCTGAGGCATTACCGCTTGAACGAAGTTGACTTGTGCTGGGAGATGTGTAACAATTGAATGCCAGTGGGCCACAATCTTAAAAAGAAACCCTGCAAGAAATCAGGCTGTTGCAACTCCAGACCCAGTGGCCCTTGATGCAGCAAGTTGCGCAATTGCATCAGGTAGTGTGAGGGTCTCCATAGGAGAGCTGGGTACAAAAACAATGCCAAGAGGGCGGATTCTTGTCTGTATTGGGGTTAGTTGGGCCCACATGATACCAATATCCTGCTGAAAGATGTCCTTGACAATCAGTTTAAGTTCTAATAAATGCTTTATACAATAAGCGTATTCAAATGCTGTAGAACCTAGAGTTACTATCATGGCAGGTTTTACCCAGCCAATATGGGGCCCAGGGGCCACATTGTTAATGTTGTAGGGAGTTTGGCAAGGAAAAATTTATAATAAATCAAAATAGTTAAAACTTGGGGTGATCTTTAATAAATAGTTAATTAAGAAAATTGATTGTCAATTTTCTCAGTTTATTACAACTACTTAAATAGATGATTAATTTGGGGAATAGTTTAGAATAGCACAGGATCAAAGCCCTTAAGATTCAACCTAAAATAGCGAACTTTGAGTGAAGGGGGAAGGAAAACAAACTTAATTTGAACTGACTTCATAAGAGTCAGCGATGGGCCAATTCAATGTCAGTTTGACCTTAGATTCCCAGATTGCGGTTTTACTGAATTTATGATGGTTAGCATGATGGCGTCTTTCCCTATGGGAAATGGGAATCTCCTAAGGCCACTCCACATAGGGGTGTTTCCATGAGGTAAGAAAAGGATTTGGGGTGTCCAACCCACCTGCACCCAGTCACTTTGGCATCTGTTTAGCTAAAGCGGGATTCATCAAGCAATGGTCTTGATATTTGAGGGAGGGTTCTGAGCTGGCGGCGACTTTTGACAATGGCCCAGTCCATTGACTAGTTTCACCGATGGTTTGACATGAGGCACATTTTTTGTATATGGTACACGCCCGTCAGGCTTTGTTCCCAATATCTTTGGCAGGTTTCATAATAGTGACAACATATTCCGATGGACTAATGCCATTGCAAGTGTTGCAAGGGATCTGAAACTAGGTGCATTTTTTGTTTAATGTTCAAGCCTTTGGACTTTTTTGCCGAGGTTCTGGGGCTAAAAGACCTTAATTTTGAGGGCTCATTGCTATTATTTTTATTATAAGATTTTACCCCTGGTGGTGCTGACTTCCTAAAATTTCGGCTCAAATTCACTCAATTTGCCATACTAATTCAGTAAAACTACATGTGGGACAGATGGCGGCATCTTTAAAGGGAGAGCTGTTACCCATCGCTCATCTGCCACATGGGCCAGATCGCCTTGTGAGATGAGAGGGACAGCTGCCCTTCTTGGACCCTTTTTTGTGGGGAATGGGAACGCCACTCTGTCCAAGAAGAAGGGCGTTCCCCTGGACTTACATAGGAATAGGCTTGTCCCTAATAGCTCGAATTTTTTTGATATGGGCAATATTTTTTCTTGGGTAACCTTATGGCCTAAAAGTTCCATCTCAGTTTAAAAAAGCTCATTTAGATGGCTTCATCTTAAAAGAAGCATGTCAGATTTGGCTAAATACTTTTTTAAATGATCTTTGTTTTTATTAGTGAGAGAAAATACAGTGACATTGTCTAAATAAATGGTGGTACAAGAAGGCTTTAAATTGCTAAATAACCTATCCATGGCCCTTTGGAAGGTAGCAGGGGTGTTTATAAAGCCCCTACAGCATATAAGTAGGCTCAATTAACCCTTCTTTAGAAAATAAAGCGCATTTTTCGACAGTCCTCTGGGGAAATTCCAACTTTCCAGTACCCCTAGCCAAGTCAATGGCTGAAAGAACTGTTACCCAGATAACAATATCAACGAATCATCAATATGATGCAATAGATATGAGTCTTTTTAATTAGTAGCATTAAGATGTCAATAAACTCATAACCACCTATGATCCCATTTTTTTGTAAAAAAGTAAGTGAAAGCCCATGGGATCTGTAAAGGCGTTGATAACCCAGCTTCTAGCAGTTTTTAATTCCAAAGCTTCTTGAGCCCCCTCAACCTTAGATTTTTGGTAAGGTATGACTTGAATAGGGGAAACATCTTTAGTTTTTACTTTGTGTTGTACATTTTTCAGTTGAACCAATATCTCCAGAACCATTTGCAGATATATCTGAATACTCTTTAATAAGAGCCTCTGCTTCTCAGTGTATTTCAGGAGAAAGTAAATCTCCATATTCCACTTCAAACCTAGCAATAGTAGGTAGTTCATTCAGCCAAAGTCCCGTAAATCCCAACATTTTGTGACATATTTTAAATCGTTTATTAGAGTAGGCGCACATATGCAATAGGATTCTTATTTAATTTCAAAGCTTGAGAGGTAAGATTAGCTAATAAAACTAGATTAGTTCATTGTAAGCCGGATCAAGGATCCCAGGGCAAGTTAAAGCCTCTAAATGAGAAGGGTTAGCGTTACTTGAAATTTCTATTATATAATTTGATGCATAAATACTTGCACTCTGTACCAATGATAACTTTAGCTTTAAGAGGAATGATGATTGGGTTGGTGGAATATAAATGCATTCCCTCTGCTACAAATTCTGAAGGAGGAGGAAGAATGGTTTTATATCCCATCATTTAGTATTCAAGATAAAAAATAGATTTGTAATATTTCAACAGAAAACTCATTATTTTTGTTATCCTTATTATTTGAGAAATCTTTTAAAATTAATGGGACTTATTAACCAATTAAGGAAAGATAATTGTCCTTATGTCTTTTGATAACATTAAAATCATTAATTAAGTCCTTGAGAAAAGATCATGGCAAATATTAAAACCACAGCTGGGGATGAAACAACCAATTTTTCAATTGTATTGGAGGAGAGTATTAAACTCATATGGATTTAGTATTAAAGGCTCAGTAGGGACATATTATGAGAGTGATTTAGATCTAGCGCAAACTAGATTTTTTATGAGATAGGATAAAATCACATTGATGGGTAATCCCATGTCAATAATGGGTAAAACTTTCACTTTGAGAACCAATACTTCTACTCAAGTCACATCAGTGACAAAATGTGGTATTGAAAATAAAAAAAGTCCAATTGGCCAGAGTGGAGTAGAAAAAAACAGAAGAATAGGATGAAACAATATCTTTATCAATTATTCATCAGGGACTTCAAGGTCAACTGGAGCAAAAATCGCATAACGATCCCTAATTGGACTATAAGATTGAGGTTGAGGCAAAACAGGTTGTTCAGCATACAGAACCTCATGTTCTATTCTGACTCCTCTTTTTTTCTCGCTAGCTTGTTTCTTCCAGCACTGTTTTTCCATATAGTCACTTATTCCACATTAACCACAGGGCTCTTTTTTAAATTTGGTTTTGCTTTGGAAGGTACTACATGAACATAGGTTTGAGGGGAATTAACTGTTGATGGGTGCACCGCACTATTAGGTATCTCCATTAACTCCTCTTTATATCAAGAATAAACCAAAAATTGCCTTTAATTGAATTTAAAATGAAGCGGCAGGTGATGATGTGAGTAAAAGGTATTCAATACAGAGGCGATAGCATCATCCAAATTGGCGATATCACTGTAGTAAGAGTTAGAGCTTTATGAAAAACGCTTGTAAAACTATGAACTGACTCTCTTTGTTTAATTTGAATATCTTAAATGATTGTTTTTGGGTAGTTAGAATTTTTTTACTTCCAATATTTTAATAAGGGAAGTTTTGACTTGAGCCCAAGTGTGGCAAACCTTAAGATGGGAACTATAATTTGCTGAGAAATTGGCCTAGACAGGAAGAAATGCGTTTAAATTTTTATTGATCAGATTCCTCCTCCATAGCTCGTTCATAAACAAACAAAAAGGAATAAATGCTACCTTCACCAGGATCATACTTATTTTTGAAGTAGGTTTAAAGAGAATTTAATTCACTAGTTAGTACAGGAACAGCTGGAACAGCTACATGATGAGCTTCAGAAGGTTGAGATTCAAAAATATGGGTTGGAGTAGGAACCATGTTAATTTTGATATAAGTTAAGATCATCCTGTAAATTTTGAGCCCATTGTTTGAGGTGATTTTAAGTATAAGAATAATTTAAGGTTGAAATTAAAGCGAGATTTCATTTTCTTTGTTCTCAAACCCTGTACTTTTAAGTTAAATTATCAGTAAAAGCTTTTAACACTGAAAACTGTGTTTTTTTACACAAGCTGATTATTCCCGCATAGATGGTGAGCATTTTCAATGCCCTCACACAAATTAGTTAGGACACAACTAAGATCAAATGAACTCCCTTCTAAAAATGGGCAACATCCCTGAGCTAAGGCTCATATTTGTTCTAATGCTTAAAATCATATCTATAGATGAGCAGAATCCCATAATCAGGCATTATGATAGTAGAACCTGTGGGCCCAGGTGGACTGGGTGGTCCCTGGAAATCTAATCCCCAGAAAGTCTTGTGAGATCACGTTCATCAGTAGATCTCAGTATTACAGAAGGGGAACTAGGGGTCCAGGGGGTCCAGGAGGACCTCTAGCCCCAGGTAGATCTTTGTGATTAGCACCCACAACTTCAACAAAATGGCTAAGTAACTTATTGGGTTTATAAACTGTGTCGTATTGGTTATGTAATTGCTTAAAACAAGCTGAAAATTAACTTCCAAGGTTGTTAAGTCGTTGGTAAATAGGGTTAGTAGCATCAGTAATCTACTGAGCTACTTTGTGGCATGAATGAACTGCAACAGCTTTTAAATATAGTTATGTTGGTTATATAATTCACTGATTTGTTTCCTATTATAAAGTATAGCTTCACAATTAACATGGCTAAATTTAGGAAGTTCCGTAGAAACTGGATAACTGAGATTGATATGCTGAGCTATTATATTTTGATGTTATACCTTGGTGTGATGTAACCCCAAGATTTTTAACAAGTAATGAAAAGCCGGATCCACATACTGCCTGAGATGGTTCTCAATGAGAGACAACTAAACGTCAGTACTTTGTGATATAGCTAATCCATGAAAATGCATCATATTTGTGGGCACCCTAGATGCCCAAGATCAATTTGGTCTCCCACCGGGTTAAATAGTTCCTGAAAAATACTTCAGTAATAGTAAAATTAACATCCACGGGTTGAATTTGATAAACTGTATGTTCAGGGCCTTCAATAGCTAGATTCATGGTGGCACAGAACTGAAGTATATAATAATAGCTGGAGGTTTCTCTTACCAGGTATTTTTATCCATTGGGTGATACTCTTTGATTTTATTGATGAGGGACTATCTTTTCTAGATTATTCAAAAATTTAAAATATGTTTTCACCAGGCAGCCTCAGAAGCAAATCTGGCAGAAAGCTCCAGTATTAAAATTTTGTCCATAATTGAATTGATCAGGTGCTTTGGAAGCTATGAAAATTGCTCTTTATGGCACTAGCAAAATTGTAGAGGTAAATTTCACCTCAATATTTTAAATACACTTTAGTTACACAAGCCAAAAGTAATGGTGAGTCACAATAAGAGGCTTAGAATAGGTTATATTTTTATATATAAGAAATGGATCTATTTATAGGGGAAGTTTAAAATGGGGTCAAGTCAATTGACATGGCTCATAAAAAATATCTCTAATAGTTGTTGACTGATAATGTGGTGAAGTTTTTTATTTAAATTTTTTAATCAGTTATAATAAATTCTTTTCTCAGGTGAAATCAACTTTTGAGGAGAGTAATAACCTTCCACATGATAGGAGGTATTGATTTCCAACTTTTTATCATTTTAGAAATCTTGTGTGATTTCCCAAACAGTGGTAAAATAAAAATTATTTAATACTTTTGCATTAAAAACTGAGTTTGCTGCTTTGATGCATGATCCTCCTCAGTTAAGAAGCTTTATAAATTAGCCCTTATAACGACAGAGTAATAAAATCATTCAGTATAAAGATGGAGGATGAAAGATCAAAAGTTATCTTTACTGAATATGAGAACTATTGGTTGTAATCAGCTCAAAGTCTAAAGTGAATTATGTAAGGGTGAAGGGCTAGAAGTTTTTGCTAAATCAGGTAAGCCCATGTAAATGTACATTTAGTACTTTTTGAAGGAATATGATTGAAACAGCTTGGCATGCTAGATGAAACCACTTGGAGTAATTCATTGCAAATAAAGTGCTAATTGGTGTAATGAACTTCCATCCAGCATGAAATGAAAGTTGAGAAGGGCAAAAATATAGACGTCTTGCTATGTTTCTGTTGCTTTGATAACTTAAACTCAAATTATAATCTCAAAAAGTGTCTTTGAGCAGTTTAAATGGTAGATTATATATCTACTTAGTACAAACGTAATATGAGGGTAGAATATTTTTAGTTGCTAAATTATATAAATAAGACTGTTCATTATAACTAAGATTAAAACATGAATTAGCGTGACAGGAACTTATAATAAATTTTTAAGTATATATGATGTGGAAACAGTACAAATTATTGCCACATTAGGAAGAGTTTAAGCTTTTATATTTTCTGAATTGGTAATCTTGTTCAAGAAGTTCTTTTAAAATTAAAATATCTTTTTTTAAATATAGTGATTATAAACAGACTTTTACAAGACCATAAGATCATGTAGGTTTTCATAGAAATTGTAATAATAATAGATGACATGATTTTTGAAAATTGTATGATAAAATACTAATGTATCAGGTTTATCTTATAAAACCTCAAATTATGAAATTAACAAGATGGTTGTAAATAAGCACTTTTATATTAATTTGCTTTTTTATTTTAGGGTAATAAGCAAATTTAAAAAAGTACTAGTCTTTACAAAAGTAAAGATTAAATGTTAATACTAGATAATTTCAATCTAAAGGAAGCCATTATTTCATATAAAATCTAAGATTGAACTCAAAAGCAAAGAAAAGAAAATATCTAAAGCAAGTAATCTTCAAAAAAGTAAAAAGAATACATTCTTCAGGACTGCGCATCAGTTATTACTGAACTAGGAGGGGCTGATGACATGATACAATTTTCATGGCTATCCTATGGTCAACCTTAAAGTGGATTAGTATTTTTGGGATTTTCCACACTTGAGTGTCAAAGGCCACTTGCAGGTAGAAGCTGTGGGCGATTTATAAAATATTGGCATATTCTAGGACTTAAAGTGATCAGTAGCATAGTTAAGGATCTGTAGGAACCTCAGATCTTAGCTGGATATGTGTTTAGTGGTTATTCTCAAATAAAATCAAAGATCATTGGCCAATATATGGATATCCAGTGCATTTGAAGTACTAGTGGTCATGAGAGTCTGAAGGATCAGCACCTCATGGTCAGCTCCTGTGAGTAAAGGATGTGCAGGTTCAATTGCTTGTTCTATAGGAGCAGATCAGGACTCACCTCAGTGCGGTGAAGACCTTTTCTATAAGTGCTGGGGTATAAATCTTACCTGAGCATCTTAAGTTACACCCTCATCAATAGGGAAGAAGCTTGAGGAGTTAAGTCTGATGGTTTTATCTTATTGGACGTGGCGGTGCAGAGTGACATACACATTGTGTATTATCTCATGTCACTGAGAGTTTAGTCTAGGACCATCCATCTTGTATGGAGGCATGTAGGACATGTGCACGTATGCGCTTAAGAGTTAGGAGTGCAGATTCAGTAAGTTTTTATGAAGCCTTGAGTCTGTGGACTTAGTGGATTGCCGGGTATTGTCCTACTAGAGGTCAGAAACTTTATGGGTAGACCCAGTGCTGGCAACAACACTTAGTAGAGGGCGGGCGCCCATTATGCATAAATATCATTTTCCAAAATTATTTGGACAGAGGAATTTAAAAAAAGATGTAGCATGAGTTTGAATTTCAAAGAGATTAATTTCTACTTCTTGGCATGGGCAGGATAGTGTTGCTAATGCCAATGGGTAGGTGTTTTTGTCCAAAAATATGACATTGGCGCATCACATTGAGTCCCATGCAGAATAATATGTTAATGAGAAGATATGTAAAAGTAACCAGGCTTTTATAAGATGAAAGCATAGGTCATCATAGCCTGTCCCATGGTGTGAAGTTCTACAATTTAGCTTGCAATTTTAGCATTGACCACCTTCAGGACTTTTCCTCAATGTCCTTTTTTGCTACCCCTTGGGTAATGAACTTCCAGATGACAAAAGGTTCCTTTTGTGGCTCTATCCCAAGCGGAAAGAGTAAAAATGGTGGTTTTAACCATGGTCACTGGTTTCTTGAAGGTTTTGACTTTTTTGTTTAAGGATATGGTATACCTTTCAGGAGCTAAGTTATTGAAGTTAGTTTCCTCTAAGCAGCCAAGAGAAATTAAATATCATATGAAAAGGAGTTTGGGGGAATAAATGGGTTTCTGGTAAAGAAAACCCTGACAATTTCTTTTGTAGGACTGTTAAGAGGGATCAAATTTGATGTTGAAGAGGATAAGGCTATTTAAATCCTTTTGAAGGAGTCTTTGCTCTACTATAAGCTTCTTCATGAATCTGGTATAGGACAGAATTCATTTATGGAGTTGTAGGCTGAGTAAAATATATATTGCATGAATCTAGGTGAGGTAAAATGGTCTAAAAAGGCGTTAGTATACGGCCATGCCATTCTTTTCTATGTTTTTTAATACTGGATTTATCCACATATTTATTTGTTAACTAAGCTAGTTGTAAAGGTCGCATGAAGGTCATTATTTTTCCATAGTGATCCTCCTGGGATAAAGGTTTTAGGGCTTCAGTTGCGGTGGAACTCATCTAGTAATCTGGTTAGAAAGAAGCTTTGTATAAATCATATGATCTGTGTTAACTATCACGATCAGGCGCCAGCTGTTAGGTCCGCACATTCTGACTGTTAATAATTGAGGGCCGTAATTGATCCTCTATTGTATAAGACATCACTTAGCCATTGTACATGAAAGTTGTAAGAATTTCTAGATGGCTGACGTAACAGCTGATGGATCCATGATGTACTCCTAAAATGTTTGTCATCAAATCCAAGAGATTTTAGTATTATAGACCTTATAAAGATCTCCATAATCTCCTTGGAGTTTTAATAGATGTTCATCTGCTTGTGAGTCGGCTTGTGGGATTTAAAATGCTCTATATGAAATAAAGGATGCCTGATGTATCCACTGGGTTTCTTTTAACAAATTCTAGTAGAACTGATGAATCTCCTTTATGAATTCCTCCATATCCGTTGTTTGTAAATTATCTATTAAGAAAGTGATACTCTGCACATTGGATTGGGATCTATGCTTTTGGTATAAGAAGTAAGTGAGAGTTCCATTGCGCATAGGATTTGATAAACTTGAAGTAACCACTCTCTATTACTATACATATAGCTTCTTCTTTGTGTGCTGTGCCTCTTTCCAGGTCTTCAACACACTGTGGGTGGGGAAGAACTGACAGTTTTGCTCCAGGTGTTGTATACTAATGTCTACCCACTTGATCTTTATGCGACCTGAAGCCATCTGGGATTTAGAGAAATTGTAAGCGGTCTTTGAGACTAGCCTTAGAAAATGACCGCCAGGATTATGGGTGCTTCAAGTGTAAGGGTGAGGTCACCTTGGTGATTGCGGTTATCTTCTTCCTTGAAAAGAGGTTGTTCAGTAGTAATGGAGCTTACAGGTCTAGAACCTCTACAATATCTTAGGATTGTCTTCAGGAGGATAGTAAGGAATATGTGGTCGCTCAATTCATCGTATCACCCTTCTGAAGTTAAGATTCTACCAATAAGAAAGGGTCTTATGAGTAATTTATATTTTGGAATAATTGGAAACTACGTCCATTGTATTAGATCCTGGCCATATATACAGGTCCAGAAATTGTGGGAGGGATCACATACTTGAAGCCTTTTCATAAGAGAAGATATTGAAGATGACTTGTCCCTGTCTGTCTTTTTTTAGCACTAGGTGGTCGTGCCTGTCAGTCTTTCTCTTCTGGAGGTCAGGTATCTTGAAGCAACTTAAGGCGGTATATAGTTCCCCCGTGATAATTATGTTTCTCAAAAAGATTGACCTTCATGACGTTTATCTAAGAATCCAACTGCTCAGGTCATGTTTTATGAATCAAATACTTGCAGCGTGGAATAAGAGTCAGATGAAGTCATTTTTACCAGTATTAGATGACCTAGATAAGGAAAGAAAAAGTGGGTGGTGACCTGAGGATAAAGATTATTAGTGCTGCATGTATGGTTAAGTAGGAGTTGGCGCTTAATTTACTTTTAACCACTAACTTTGATTGGCATATTTGGGATTTATGGACAGTAACGGTGTCTATATGTGCTGACCTGATGTTTCCATATAAGAATAACACGATTCTTATACTCATACAGTCCATTCATTTGACAAACTGCAAGTCCATGGTTTCCCATGGGACTCATAGTTCTGCCCCTCTATATCCAAGAGGTTTACAGTGCTTTAACCTGTATCTTTTATGTGACTAGTTTTATTTCCCTTAGCTTGTCTTTTTGTGTTGAGTCAGGTTGAACACCTGTGAGGTCTGATAGGGGCTCTAGGTAATTGCGCGTTAGATCTAGTGAGCCAAACCAAAGTGTTTTTTTACGCTTTGAGTCAGATACAGTCCATTTGAATAGCCCTAAGCCTCATCTTTGAAAATTACTATCCCTATAAATTTTAAGACCTCCTCTTTTAGCACAGTAAAAGGCTCCAAGAGTTAATGTTGCGTTGAGGTGGGCTTATGACTTACTGCGCCTTCTGCACCCATAAGTTTTCCATTTTTACTGGCCTTGTGTATTTCTTACACTATACCATTTACCCTTTGCACTACAGCTTCATCTTTGTCTAATATGTGGCACTAAAAGAAAATTAGGTGGGAGTGGCCGTTGCAGCAGGCTGATGGTGGAAGCCTTACGCTTGGTGAGGTCTGGTGCCAGGAGAGTTAGGGGCATTTCCATTGATAAAATTGGCCTCAATAGGATGGCTTCAATTTTTTTTGGGAGCGTGGTCTCCTTAGACTGATGGAGGGAGGTTGGGTTAAGAGTAGTTACAAGAAACCACTGGTTTGGATGTGGAATTTGGTGCAGCAGTTATGTGGGTTTTTGTCTTTGATTTTATTCCACTTTAAGTGGAAGCGAAAAACTTTATAAGGATATACATCTGCTGTGCAGATGGACCAGGCGTTCCACCACGAGCAGCAGGGGCATGTTTGGTCAGGGTCAATAGAGAATTCAAAGAATGAACCCATGCCAGCCACACAGGGGTTGATACCAATGTTAATGATAAATTAGAGATAAGAGATGAAGGATGCTTTCTATGCAACCCCATTGTGTTTGAGACTGTTATACAAGAACACAAATGTCAGCATTTACATTAAACCATCATAAAACCTCAGTAGATGCTAGCAATAAGGATTCTGGGCTATTGCTTTTGGAAGGCTTAAAATGACACACAAAAGAGATTTTTAAAGTTTATCAAGCTTCTATTACTATGAGGATGCATCTCATTATAACTTCTTTAGTATTGGTGGAAGTGTCTTCCAGATCTGCATTGGTGAAGCCTAAAATAGTTAAGTGGTTCATCACTAATTCAGCATTGTTATTTATATGGTTAAGACTGTTACATTAGCTTTTTTGTAGTATACTAAATAATTTTTTTATTACACAGGGGTGTGGCCATAGTGCATTTAAACAACTTGGGTAATGGTATAATGGGAAAGACTTTCTGTGTGTTGGTCTAAGCCCATCTATTCTTGAATATAACCTATAATTCTTCTTACTTTGGGTCCGCTTTAGGTATGGAGGGCGCCACGGTGTTCTGTATGCTCTGTTTGCACCCTATGAGAATTTATGATTTATTATGCAGCAGCTGTGGGATTTAGGCTAGAGCTTATATTAACTGGTGCACTGGAACTTAGTGTGTTGGGTGCCTTTTGCTGTTCTGGGTATTTTTTTTATCTTGAGTGTTTCCCTTCTGGTAGTTGGTCTCTGCAGAAAAGAGAGCTTCATGAGCTCCACCAGGTTGATGACCGCATACTGGCTTGGGTAAACATCAGCCAATAGTAGATTGAGATACTGTATCATATCAACCCAATTTCTTACTCAACACCTAAAACTATAGTTGATCTAAATTGGTTGGTTTTTTACAAGTCCTCTTGTTGATTAGTTTCTTTGTTTTGACTTTAAATTTGGGATGTTTGCGGCACAGCTAAATAATTTTTGGTTTTTAGTTAGTGGTTTTACAATTTAAGCTGTGTCAATTGATTTCACTTCTCACAAGTCCATATGGGTTCTCAGGCCCATCTGTCAATTATCTACCTTAAGGATGAGGTTTAATCTGCTATCAATTAATCAACATTATTACTCTCATGATTGTTAAGCTAAATTTAAAAATTCAAAAATATTGCCTTTTTTTATCATTTTCCATCTGATTAGGTGACCTTGACCCATTAAGTACCACATTTGGGACTTAATGGGGTGATAAAAAAGAAATTTGTTAGATATTACCTCAATGTTAACTGTCCATTGATGTATCATAAATTCAAATATCTGGAGGTGGGCTTAATATTTTATTACTCCTACATTGGCTTGGTGACACCAATGAGCACTTGTCACTCAGATAAATTGATGTTATGCTAGTTTAAGCATGCTTTATCATTTGGGGCCTTGTCCTGAGTTATATGCAGTTTTTTTGGTCAGTATATACTAACTCATGATGAGTTAATCAATTACTTAACTAAGTGCCATCTTGCTCTAACTCTGTCTTTGAAGTGGAGATACAGGCTGAGGCTGAGGTATGATGAGAGAGACTTTTACAGAGTGTTAAATCTCAGCAAATGCAGGGGCTTGAGAATTGCAGGACATGAGGTCAGAACTCAGTGAGATCATGCTTACTTTAGTGGCAATGTCTAAGAAACAGTATCCACTTTTAAGTGGCTTCTTAAGTTTATTTAATCAATTTTAATCTTGAGGTAGGTTTTGTGAATAGTTTGGGATTATTGATGTCTCATTTTACAAAATCAGTGGGCACAAGTATGGTTCTGTCTAACATTTTTTATTACATAATTTTTAATATAGACTGTGCTCTCAGTTGGATTATTTATTGTAAAATACTTAGCTGATTATAAAAATGCTTTACATGGGTTATATTATTCTTGTTACCTGGTGTCAGGAATTTTCCAAATTCTCTTGTTTCTGAAATTCTACTCCATCAATTCCCCTGGTAATATCAGAAGGAGAGCGTAATTTATCTAAATCTACCGAGGTTAATAAGAATGACCAGTCTCTTTTTTTAGTACTAGATGGTAAGAATGATCAGTCTCTTTTTGATTAAAGAGTAGAAGATTCAATTGCTCAGCGATTAATTAGATCAAATATATCCTGAACCATTACAAAACCTATAAATATTCCATCCTTCCAATAATAAAAACTAGGTCAGATTATAGCCTGCTTTTACTTTAATTGATTTCTTTTTGGAGAATCCACCCAAGTAACTTTTAGAGAGAACATGCCCCATTTGAAGTGTAGTTCAAAGCTTTCAGAGTGGTGCTCACTACAGGGGTACTCTGAGTTATGCACCAATGAAAAAGTCAATCACTACTATGGATTCTCATTTTTCGCCTGAAGAAGCTCAAGACCATGAGCAAGGCAGTATTCTACGTTGGGTCCATTCAACTAGAACTGAAATCCCAAGAATACCATCCACGTTTATTCTGTGCTAACCTGGAATTTTAGAATCCAAATTTAATCTCAATAATAAACTTTCAAATCCCGCTTGAGGCTTTACAAAATATTATCAATCAAATACTTGAGGGGGCCTTCATTCTGAAATTTGTTCCACTTAGTTTCGTTCCAATACTGAACCCTCTATCTTGTGGGAATTGTTACAAACCTACTAAAAATAACCAGGATAAGCACTGAGCAATACTTGCATCATAATGCACATCCTACCTTATATCATTTATTACCAGTAGTGGGAATACATCATCAAGGAATGCTTAATTTACTAGAAGGACTCAGTCCTTGAATACTTAAGTTACCAAATTTTTCAAATCTACCTCTGAGTTTAGCAGAGATAATCATGATGCATCATTAATAATAAGACCCTTCTCAATGAAGTACATCAACAGCTTATTCAGCTTGACCATGGGATGTCCAGTTTTGTTGATTTACAGTTACCTAAGCAAGTCCAGGAATTTCAGCAAGAAAGGAAAGAGGGTATTTCACAACTCTTTAGGCATAGTCAATCGATGGAAGAGGAAATCAAAAAACATTTCTTCCAATTTGAGCAATTGTACTCCAGAATTCAATTCCAAGTCAATGAAGTAGAGAAAACTGCTGGAGCTAGGGATTGTAACAATTGAGGTCATCTCAATTGTTGCATTTTGACTCATGTTTGGATTTTCTGAATCTGAGTCAACTCATTTTGAAAATATTTTTGAAGCAATTTGACTCAAATTCAGAAAATCTAAATCTTAGTTGAAATGCAATGATTAAGACAAACTCAATTGTTACAGAGGTCCACCTGGGGGTGAAGGTCCATGTGGACCTCCCAGTGCTGATGGGCCCTGTGGAACCCCTGGGGTTGAAGGTCCTGCGGACCACAAGGTTTGGATGAACCTTGGGGACCCCTGGGTGCTGATGGGCATTCAGGATCCCTTCAATAAATTGACTTTCTAATAAGAATGATGGAACGTTTACATGAACAATATTACAAACTGGCTAAGGAGTGTAACTTAACACTAAATGGGGTAACAATTGATCCCCTCCTGTCACTTCAGTCTTTATCTGACAAATTGAGTAATTTGGGTAAATGGGCAAAGGACACAGACATCTTGCTACAAGCTTATGAATCAAAAGGCGAGATGCTCCAAGCAAAAATTGAAACACTGGAACTTAAGTATAATGCACAGAAGGAGCAAATTTATGAGCTATCTCATAAGTTAATGAGAAAGTGGGGCATGCTGATTTGAATTGACAGATTAGTGGAATTTGTACTGAGACTGTTGGGATTTATCCAAAATTTTCTCCCAAAATTTGTACTCCAACTCTTATGTTTCCACTCAATTGGAACACCCTGGGGTGCATGTTTTGACCGCCAAAGATCCAATGAGTTTTTACCGGTATTTAAAGATAAGCGCTCTCCTGGGGAAGGCAGCATTATCTCCTTCCTCTATCTATATGAGAAGGTTCTAAGTGAGGCCACAGATCACCAAAGATTGAATTACTTGCCTAATTGCCTAACCTTATTGGCTCAGGATATCATGTAACCCCAAATGATGACTTGTTCTACTTGGTCCCAGATTAATGAAGCATTGATCAAAGAATTTGGGAGTGAAAACCTAATTCGCTCAGAAACAGGATTTTATGGGCATACAACCCTACTAGAATGAATCTATCAAATACTTTTCTCATTGGTTTTATTAGGAAGCTCAGACTTTAGTAGCATATGGTCAGTTAAATTTGGCTGATGCAATTACTGCAGTTATGTCTGCTTTTACTTCAGGACTCAGATGAAAGTTTAATTTATCAGCGTAAAGAAGAATTTTCCAAGTATTTTAGACATTAGGGAGGCTTTGTTGGAATTGTCTCCTCAATTTTCTAAAAAAAACTGAGTTTACAATTCTTCAAGACCTAGTCGCCTAAGAGTTTACGCTGTGATGGAGAATGCTAGAGTGATTTAGTGTAATTACTGTCACTGATATTTCCATACTGAGGATCGCTGTTATAAGAAAGAAGCTGATGAGAAGAAGAAAAGAGATAAAACAATAAGATTTACATTATTGATAAGGATTTGGATATGCAACAAGAACATCAAAGCCCTATATTATAATAAAGATGAACATTCCTCCTATTCCTTGCCCTCCTTGTTAGCTTTATCCTCTCAGTTTGGAAGTGCCATTACCTGCATTGACTATTGAGTGAATCAAGTCAATGACAAAGCTATCATTGACACTGAATCCCCAGTAAATGTTGTCTCATCAAAATTTATCATTTGGATTAATTTAACGCCCAATATTTCCCATTATAAAAGATATGGCACTGTGGGATCTCAGAGTACACGGTCAATTGGAGTCTTTTTGTCACTTCCTCTAAAATTGGGAATTTATACTTCTTTGATTCCTCCTATTGTCCTCGATAATTTGAGTTATGACCTACTTTGGGGACTCAATTTTTGCACGAATTTGATGGAATTATTAATTACCCTTCTCATCACTTTCCCTTTTGGGGTATTGAGTCCCCTTACTTTTATCTGAATATGCTTATACCAGGCGTTGGTTATGTTTGCTGGAGGGGTCTAAAAGGTCTTATTCTATTAAATACCATGTTTGAGACCCTTGAGTAAAATTACCCCCTACATTGGCGGATATCAAAGAATGGATGCCTATTTTCTCCCCCAGGAGTTTATTCATTCCACCAAAATTTGCATTAATTATTAATACTTTTTTTAAAGTTTTCTATTCCCAAAGTACATTTGTTACAAATCCAAGGCAATTTCAACACTTCTGCTTAAGAGCTTTTGCCTTGTCCTGGAGTATTGGATTATGCTTATTCTGGATCGTTATCTGTTTTATTGGCAAACCTTACCAATGATCCAAAAATGTAGATTGAAAACATTAATTGCTTATGTCAAGTTATAACCCTTATCCCAAATTTATGATGTTCAACCTTTTGGAAGCTTACAAGAATTTGGCTGATAAGTGATTGGTAAATTCTTACTGTGGGGCCTGCAATTGGAAAACACCTCACTAATGAACAGGAGAGACAAGTACTTCAATTATTATACAAATACTCTGACATTATTGCTGAGCATACTTACGACTTTGGTAAGATGAAAGGAGTGATGCACTCTGTTGAAACTGGTGATCACCTTCCTATTCGTGCAAAACCCTATCATAAAATATAGTCGAGGAAGCCCAGGTTACTAAAGAATTGCACCAACTTTTGGAGGCTGGATTATTAAAAACCCACCAACAGTCCTTGGGCCTCCCCATTGCTGTTGATTGAGAAAAAGGATTGTTCCCATCAAGTTGTTATAAAATTATCATAGATTGAATGCTATTAATTGATGAGATAGTTCTCCTTTACCTTGAGTCAATAATTCCCTTCAGTTGTTGGCTGGCTCAACTTATTTTTCTGCAATGGATTTAGCCAGTGGATACTGGAAAATTGATTTATCCCCAGAAGACCGAGCTAGTGTTCCCTAATAACCAGTGAAGGTTTATTTGAACCAACCCATATGCCACAAGGATTGAGCAATGCCCCAACATCTTTTTAATGGGCCATGGATGGTATGTTATGGGACTTAAAGCTCACTTGTGTTTTGGTATATCTGGGTGATATTGCTGTGTTTTCCAAAACATTTATCAAACATTTGAGCCATCTAAAAGTAATTTTCAGACGAATTCAGAATTCTTTCCTGAAGCTCAAACCTTCCAAATGTTCATTTTTCCATTATGAAATGGAATTTTTAGGACACCAAGTCTTAGCTAAAGGGATTTTTCCCCTCTCAGATAAAATATAAGCTGTTTAACGAATTCCTGCTCCAACCTCTCTAAGGATATCTAAGTCTTTCTCATCATGGTTGGGTATTATCAGCAATTTATACCTAAGTTTACTGATATGGCTGAACTGTTATTCCATCTGTTACAAAAAGGGGTGCCGTTTGAGTGGAGTTCAGCTCAGGAACAGTCGTTTAATTATCTGCAAATGGCCTTGACTAAGGCACCTGTTTTAATTCATTCTCAATTTAAAAACCTTTTTTCTTACATACTGATGCAAGTAATGTCACTATTGGGGATATCTTATCCTAGTGTGACAAAGAGCAGAATGGTCATCCCATCACGTTTTATAGTAAAACTTTTTCCAAAGCTGAATGAAACTACAGTGTAACTAAGTTGTAGTGTTTGGCTGTGATTCTAGCAATTAAGAACTTCTGTCCCTTCCTATATGGTAACCATTTTACTGGTATCATCGACCATTCTTCTTTATGATGGTTTTAAAATATGAAGGATCCTGATGGGAGATTGGCTTGTTGGGCTCTAAAATTACAAAATTACGATTTACCTATTGTGCATAGTTCTGGTGCTCAACATCAAAATGCAAATGGTCTATCCTGACTTCCTATACTGAGCTTGGATTTGGGAAAAGAAGAACGCCTATTTAATATTATTGGACGACCTAAACTGTGGGATAGAGAATATAAAGATGATTGAGCCTTTTTAAAATATATCACTAAAGATACCATGATTTGAGAAGGAGCCTTGTATAAAAAGGTCAAATCTAAGTGGTTACCCTTTTTGCACCCAAACTCAAGATTTCATTCTGTTATGGAGGGACATGAACAAGTAGTACATAGTGGGTTAAAAAAAGCCAAAAATGGTTGAAAACCCGGTACTATTGGAATAACATGACTGATTTACACAAGAGACCCTTATCTCATGTTTCATTTTTAAAAGCCATGGAGCCACCAACCCTCTTATCAACATCAAGTTCTTCTCCTGAATAAAGCGTTCAAAGTGGTAAGCATTGATGTTGTAGGCCCTTTTCCTCAGTGATTGCATGACCATCAGTATATTTTTATGGAATTGACCACTTTAACTAAATGGGTTGAGGCCATATCCATTGACACTCCCTCTGCTAAAACTATGGCGCTATTCCTTTACCAGCATATTATCACTCAACACGGATGTCCCAAGGTCCTTATGTCATATAATGGGACTAATCTTGCCTCACAACTTTTTACAGGAACTGTATAAATTATCTATTACTACCCAACGATTTGTCATTCCTTACAATCCATTCACAAACGGGGCCATCAAATGAGTCAATGAAACTATCATCTTGATTTTAAGGAAGATGGCTACCACTGATTCTCTTGTTGGAATCTCTATCTGCCTAGTGCCTTATTTGCACATCAAATAAGCTATCATCAGGTCATCAAGATGTCATCTTTTAAATGCATATATGGGCAATTTCCATCAGTCCCTTCTAGTGTTCAGGCCAGAATTGAAAAAAGCATGCCTGAAAACTCTGATTTATTTATGAGAAATCTGCTGATGTAATTTTTTGCCTTCAATCACAAGCCATGAAATCAATTGAAGTAAACACACAAAAAGAAACTCAAAGAAGCAATCAACATAAACCTGCCTTACCTGAATATCATATTGGGAATTTTGTTATCTATTATCACTCTCAGCCTGGTGGGTGAACTGAGAAGTTAGGATTCAACTGGTCTGGTCCTTATCGAGTTATATTTAGAAAAGGATTAGAGTACTTGATTGTCCATGTTGATACTGTTATAGTGATAAACCAGATTCATCCCACATTTTTAAGAATTTACCCACTTATGTGATCAAATCTTAAGGGGGGTAGTGTCAGAAATTCACTGAGTTCTCTCATTTCTGAAAATTCTACTCCTTCAATTCGTCCAGCACTATTGGAAGGAGAGCGTAATTTATCTAAATCTATCAAGGTAATAAGAACAATCAGTCTCATCCCAATCAAGGGATAGAAGATTCAATCACTCAGTGATTAATTAGATCAAATAGATCCCAAACCATTATGAAACCTATAAATATTCCATCCTTCCAACAATAAAAATTAGGTCAAATTATAACCTGCCTTTACTTTAATTTATCACTTATTGAATAATCCACCCAATTAACTTTTAGAGAAAACCTGCCCCATTTGAAGTGTAGTTCAAAACTTCCAAAGTTGTCTTTATAATGAAAATCTTGGATATTAGCTCAAGACTACAAAAGTTATTGTGATGGAGTTTATAAAATTTTACAACCCATTTTCTTTTATATCATATGTTGATGACTTTAAATTTTCTTAATTTTTCTTTATATAATACAACATAAATTCCTATACTATTGACATGACATTTCATTTAAGATATCTTAAGTCTTATTTTTCTTTGTTTCTCAAGGTACCAATAATATATATATATATATATGATATGACTTATGACAATGAAAAAGCATAATAGAAAAGGGTGAACCTATCTATTTACCATTATAAGATAGAAAAATCATTGAACAAAATTAGCCAAGCTTACCAACCTTTAACTTAATGAAAATCTTTTGCTATTTAATATTGTAGGCGAAAAACTTACTCTTCTTAATTAAACTAGATATTGTAAGTATAATGTTAAATCTACTCAATCAGACTCTACCTTAAATAAGACTATATTTTTTCAAAAATTGTTATAAGCTATAAACTTTAACATTTTTATATTCTTAGAAGTTTAAGCTATATTTTTGGTCTGCTCAAGCCCACTTTTGAGCAATTTAAATTTACAAAACCAAATAGCTAGCCAAATTAGCCGCAACACCAACTCACTGATGTCCACAGCCCACCGCCTACTGCTCCCTTGCGGGGCAGCGGCAAAAGCCCCACCCAGCATTTTCCACCTGGTGGGAAAACGCGCTTAGACTTGTTTGTCCAGTCCTAATAAGTCCTTGGGTCAGTTCAATCTGCCCAAGGATCTTGATGCCCATCTCGCACACTCCCAGGCAGTGCCCAGCTGCCCTCTAGTATTTCTATGCTATAACATGCATTTCAGCCTTTGGGTCATGTATGGAAAATTATTCCCATATGTGGATGAAGCCATCATTAAAATGGCCCGCGCAGTGATGCAACCTGCTGGGTTTATCAATTTCCGCTCCTATAAGGGGTACTTCAACCTCAGTTTCATTTGAAAAGCTGATGCTACTACTGCAGCAATTGTACCTCTTCTTTTTGAGGGCAATCCAATTCCCACCACATGCAGCTGGCTTCCCACTGACTCCACGTTGGTTGGTTCAGTTTGCTGGGTTGCCATTTCACCCCCCCTGCAGTTCTCATTAAAGAGCTGATGGCAGGTTTAACAGTATACAGTAATGACCCCATATTTCAATTTGTGGTCCCTTAATGGAGCCACACGCCTTTCTGGGCCTCGGGCATTTGCCATGATCAGCCCTAAATGAAATAATGTCACTGATCAGATTACCCACCCTGCTCCTTTGTAGCCTCTTCCCCTGATCACCCATTCTGGGCCCGAGTTGAGGGCAGGAGAACCATATGTCCAACCTGCTTTGAGTTGGATCACTCAAAGTGTAGTTGCCCCTGCCTCACCAGTTCCACTGCCTCTGCAGGCTTGAATGCTAGCTACTCATCTACCTGACACCCCGCAGCTGTATGGGAATGGGGTGCCATCCTACTTCCCTCTTCTCCCAAACCTGCTGCCACTTCTGCGTCCACAGCAGCCAATCAGGCCCATTCTAAGTCTGATGCCATTATTGCTCTACCAATCAGGTAATGGCCTGGACAATGGTTCAAGCCTGAGCCCCAACCCAATCGCCAGCCTCAGCCATCCCTATTGAGGAAAACGTGTATTTATATGACATGAACCCATGGTCCTCATTGGATAAGAACTGATGAATCAGGATATGTGATCAAAGACTCTGATGTCAACATAGAGGAATATCTCCCTACACATTTCCCCACTGCAATCCCTCAGAGCTTTTATACTCCACATCCAAATGATGATGTATTGTGCACTCAACACCAGTTTTCTGTGGCAATTGCCGCCCAACCCAAAAAGAGTTCCTCCGCCATGCTGTTGCCCACACAGCAAAAACGCTTGCCAAAGGTCTCCCCATTCCCACTCTTGTCCCAGCCTACACCCTGCAGCACAAAAAAACCATTCTCTGGTTACATAGCAATGCCATGGAGGCGTTCATAAAGTGGTTGCTGCTTCCCAACCCACAGAAAAAAGTTACCTGTTCTAGTGCCGCTTTAACTTCCCAACTTCCTGCCATCCACATTCAGGAAGAGAAATGCTTGTCCACTTACATTAGTGCAATCTATAATGATAGTAATTTCTATGAACAACCAGTTCTCCAGGATCTCCTCAGGCATATCGCTGATAATCCCATGCCCTTGCTCTCTGCCTTGGCCTGTGCTTTGGGTGTTGAGGAACCCGAGGATGAACCCCCTGACCCCCCTTCCCCTTCCACCATGATGGGGTAAGAGTCTCACCGCTGTCCCACCTGGTTTTTTGTGATCTCATCTATTTGTGTTTTGCTTGCTTTTTTGAGCGGTTGACACATTCTGTTTGGGAAGGTCTGTTTTTCATATTTTTGTTCTTTGAGCTTCAGTAATGTCCATCCCCTGCTCAGCGTACCTCATAATAAATAGAAGTTTAAGCTATAAAAATAATGAAAATTAGGCTAAATTTATGAAAGCTTGGTCTTTTTTGCTGAAGCATTATAGTGTCAATAGAACCAAAATTTTCAGGATTTAAAAGTGTTACTAGGGAGTGACATAATTTGAACCTTGCATAGTATTGGAACTGAGGTAGCTCATCTGATGCTTGATGGTTATAAGCTAATAAAAATTTGGTTGTATGATTACTAGATGGAATGAAGCCCATCTAAAGTCATATCTTCTCACTCATATGAATAAGTCTTGGTTTTATTAACATAAGAACTCTAGAAAAAACTTACATAAAAATTAATTAAATAAAGTAATGCAGACTATAACTCATATATATTTTTCTTTTTATAATTCATTATCTAAACAGAGAAGATCTATTGTACTCTCAAGGGTATCCTGAATTACTACTTGCTTTTGAGATTGGTAGTAATATATTTTTCATAAAACTTTTGATCTTTTAGACAAACTGAAATTGGGTAAATCAATTAAGTTATATTAATAGGCAATGGTTTCACACTTTGTTGGATGGAAATTATCTTTAGAAATGGATACAGTGGTATCTATCAAGGATTATCTCATAAGAAGTACCATTGTTGAACCAGATTTTTTTAGTGTCAATTTAGTCATTTAACTTCTTGGATATAGTAAGAGATCTTTTTGGACAATAAAATTCTTTCAAATAAATTAGTTGATTTTTTTATATTATAACAAGCAATGCATCCTGTGTACTTGTTAGCTGTCATTATCAGTAATATTTCTTTATGAGAACTTTTATTATTAGCTTTCTTATTATGCTGTTTGTTGACCCATACTGTTGTTCCAAGGCTAAGTCTACCAATGGGTGAATTATTACCCTCTTAAAAAGGTATCCACTACATTTATTTAGAAAATATGACCTTCATGTGCTATATGAGCATATAATATAATTCATAATTTTCAGTTCTAGTCGCATGTTGCTTTACTTTCTTTATACTTGTAGTATCTAAATTTTTTCCATTAAAACTTTTCTTTCTCGTTGCAATCACTATTGCAACCTATTCAATTCAAGACTGAATCTAGTTTGTTAATCTCACAGAGGAGATTAGTCTGCGCCCATGTCAGGGAGCAGTTGGGCAAGCAAGATAAGAGGAGCAGGTGGAAGGCCCGCGGCCTCCAACGTTCAAAAATGCCCCGGAGAATCTGGCAGAATAGACAAAAATCTTAAAAAACTGGCGGTCACAATTTCCTCAGAGATACTCGCATGGCAAGCATGATGCAACCAGTACATCAACACGCCACACTCCCAACCACTTTTGTCAGTGGAATTTGGAGTCCGCGTGTATCTGGACATTCAAAAAACGGCCTTATGGGAAAAATTTTGTGAAGATGTACACAAAATTTTCCTGACCGCGGTGTACGTTGCACCTCACTCCATGTCACGCGGTTGGCTGGACCTAGGTTTCAAGAGCAGAAAAGCAGCAGACAAGGCTGCAGCAGTGCGCGTAGTGGTTGACCTCCCCAAAAGGTAATGGGTTGTCAAAACCAAACGCACCAGATGGACAAAATCAAACCAAATTTTCATCACATTTGACTTTTTGCCTACTATGGTAAAACGTGACACTTTGGAACAACACCTGAAAGATGGTCTTGCCGTATATGGCGAAATACAATCTTTCAAAATGCAACGCTTAACGCTGATGCCACACCTGTGCACTGGCAAAGCCATCACAGTTCTGACCCCAACCAAGGAGATTGCAAAGGACCTAACCCAGATCCTGCACTCCACTTTTATTGATATCGCAGGGCATACCACCCACCCATTCCAGGTGACCGTGGACAGCGCGCCCCCCATTTGCACCCACTGTGACGCGTTCAGCCACAAGGCGCATGCATGCCCCATCAAGGAGGGCGTCACATTCCAAGAGCACCCCTTGGCGGCCATGGCCAACGGAGAGGCACATTACAAACCAACTGCAAGCACCAAGGAGGCTTTCCCGTGGGGAGCACAAGGCTGCTACCTATTGGTAAAGCCTATCTCTCTGCAAGAACGGAAGAAGGCTAAGCAGGCCCATAGGGCCATGGCCAAGGAAACGGCCAAGGCCACCACCGCTATCCCACACTCACAACGCCAGGAGGACATGGAAACCTGCGAGGTGGAAGCAACTTGGGAATCCATCAAACAATCAGATTGGGAAGCCCATGCTGAGCGGGCTACTCAATCTGAGGATCCAATGGGAGATTCAATCTCACCCAATCGTTGCACCCAAGCTCCAGTCAGAACCAACTTGGGACCTATCCCAACTGAAAAAAAAATTTTTGACCTGCTCAATGGTGCACCAAACTCATCTGCACCGCAAAAAATTCGTCTGACGTCAGGAAAACAAAAAGCGAAGGCTAAAGCCAACGTGACTCTTTCTGCTAAAATCAACAAAACTACCAATAGCATTGCTGCAAACACCCGCGCTGCCATGAAGGCCCATGGGGATGTAGAGGAGGCTAGTGGGCCCAGGTGCCCACCCCCTCACACCTAAGGTGCAATGGGGGAAGCCTTCACTTTAGGGATGTTGAATATCGCCAGACTCAAGGCCTCCCCATCCTGGGCTAGGAAACTGAGTTTTTTACAACACAATTTACCCGTGGATATCCTGGCCATCCAGGAGTCCCACTGTCCATGATTTTCCGAGGAAACTTGGAAAACAATGCTCCTCCCATCCCTATCCTTTTGGTCAAAGCACTGTGGGGTGCTAATTCAGAAAAATAATTTTTTAAATTTGTATCCTCAGAAACATTCCTAAATGGCTGAGTGCTCATCATCACCTTCTCGTGGGCCGACGTAGCACACGCAATTGTCAACATCTATGCCCCAAATGGTGCACATGAGCGTCAGGAATTTTTCTCATCAGTCAAATCCCTCCCGCTACCCCCTGATTACTTCCTAGTTGCGACATGAACTGTTGGCTAACCTCACCAATGGACCGGTGGCCTCCATCACCCCACGCCCCACAGGGTCACGTTGAACTACATGTTCTAAAGGCCACCCTTGGGTTAATGGATGCGCTGCCACAATATGCCCTGTTGCTCAAAAAAATGACACGTCCCCATGTCCACAACGGCCAATTAAGGTCCATGACCCACATCGACCTTATTCTAACGCTGGCGAAATTCCAACCCCACATCTCCCACTTCAAAACAGCGAAAATGGAATTCTCCAACCACAGACTGGTCTTGAAAACATACCATCTACCTGTCACAGTTGCTAAGGCCCCACATTGGTGCAAAATCCACCCCCCCAAGCTCGTGTCATCAGGATTTTCCATGTGGGTGGAAGAGGCAACTTTGGCAAAAAAGTTTGTTGCACCATTTTGCACGGACCCCATTTCCACATGGGCAACTTTCAAAGAGGACACCATCCGCCACTCTCGCCATCACTCCTCCAGATGCTCATGAGCCACATCGGCGGTTATCTTGCGCGCTCTGGCAGAATTGGCACACTTGGAGTCCAACATTCCAGCTACAGCATACAGCCCTGCATGGGGCGGGAAGTGGGCGGAGGCAGCCGCCCACCTCAACGCACTCGAAAGGTAACACAAACATTAGGTTTGTGTCCAATACAGGGCCACATGCATCACTAAAGGTGACAAGTGCACCGCATATTTCTTTTAAAAAAAATTGCACCATGCCAGAGCGTGGCCTGCACACAGATGCAAAGTTTGGCTAATTCTATTGTGGATACACTGGCTGAAGTGGCAATCAAAATGCAAAAATATTACTCCAAGTTATACTGAGCTGAACCAATTCAGCTGGCCAAAGTAGCGGAATTTCTTGACTGAGCTCATATCTGCACCATTTTCCGATACCCAGAAGTAATGAATTTAATTACTCCAAACGAATTATGGACAGCCATTCGTGGTGCGCCAAACCAAAAATGCCCAGGCCCAGATGGCATTCCATATGAGTTCTACAAAAAATATTTCAAATATATATCCCCACTTCTGCTTGCCTCACTTAACCAAAGCCTGTTGGAAACGCGCCTCCTACCAGGAGGACATGAGGCCTTTACTGTCACACTCTACAAGAAAGGGGATAAGCTTGACTTAGCCAACTGGCGCCCCATTTCTCTAACAAACACAGACACCAAAATTTTAACAAAAATCATGGCTAACTGTTTAGGGACTGTAGCATCTGCCACCATCTATCCAGAACAATTTTATTTCATCCCCAGAAGGTCGATTTGAAATAACATGCACACTATGGCTAATGTATGTCAGTCCACAGCCTCTGGGGCACTTGTATTCTTTGACCAACAAAAGGCCTATGATAGAGTAAACTGGAAATACCTAAGGGCCTGCCTCCATCAATTCCGCCTACCCCTCGCTTCATCAACTGGGTGATGCTGCTCACGGAATCTGCAACAATGGCAGTGCGTGGCCCTGGATTCCTAACGGAAGTAGTCCGCCCTCAAAGGGGCTTGCGACAAGGGGACCCCCTCAGCCCACTCTTATACAACTTCAGCCTTGACCCACTACTGCGAAATGTGAATGCCCAACTCACTGGGGTCCATGTGCCAGGCCAAACCCAGTCAAAATATTGGCGTTCGCAGATGATTATGTGGTAGGGGTGTCTAATAATCTAGATGCACGCGCGCTTGAAGCTCTCATCCAGGAATATTCCTGGGTAAGCAACGCGGCACTGAACGCCTCCAAAACCGAAATCATCCTCCTTGGTCAGTTTCAGAACTGCTGGGCCCCATCAATTAGTTCCCAACCCAGCCAATCTGCTCGCCCACGTCCACGCCTTACTAACTCAACACACACCGCTCCACTGATGCTCCCCTTCATGTCACGCCCTACCATAGGACCGGTGCGCCATCTGGGCGTGTGGATGGAGGCAGGTGGATACGCATAAGCAGTTTTGGAGTGCCGTATTCTGGACAACGTGACGAAGTGAATCGCCTCTCTCAGAGCCCACCCTAATTCCCTTACTGGCAGGGTTGTTTTAGCCAGCTCTATGCTCCTATCCAAAGTCTGGTTCAGAGCCCACGCCATCCCCTTCTCCCCAAGCTTCTTCAAATCCCTGTATGCCTTGCTGCAAGGATGGCTTTGGCCAGGCCGCCCTCCACCAGTGCGGCTAGAGGACATGTTTGGCCCTCACCATCATGGTGGCATGGGCTTGCTTGACTTCAAAGCCCATGCTGCCAAGATCCTGGGCACCTGGATCGCGGCCGTCACCGCTCCTACACTCCCATCCCAACACTGGTCCCACGCATCCCGCTCCAACTTCTCCCAAGCCTTGGGCTTCAACAATCCATCAAACCCCCTAATCCCTGATGAAATACCTCGCATCACACACATCGGCCACAGGTCCTCACGGGACAAAAACCCACTACAAACGAATCTTACTCTCCATGTGGAGCGCAGAGTGGAGAATTTGTATTAGCGGACATATAACCCAAAGAGGCCGCCCCTCTCCTCAGTTCACACAAGAGGTACAGGGGCTACCCATCCATGATGGCGTGATTCCCATTCGGCCCCATGTCCTATCCAAGGTAGACTACCTGGACATGATGGACATCCCTTATTCCATTGAGACCCAAAAACAATCTGTAAATATGTACATCACCCTCTGTTGCAGCCTCAAGTCCACTCCCATGTGTGGCGCTGCCTGAGGCGGGTGTATTGTACAGCTGAATGCTCTAACGCTTTACACTCATCCTGTGTCATGTGCGGCCAGTATGGAACGCTGTTCCACCGCCTGGATAAGTGCCCCACCTCCAAAGCGATATGGCACGAAGTTCAACGTCTGCTGGGCCAGGATCAAACGCATCCCTTCAGTCTGTCAAGAGATATGTTTGCTCTATCAATGGCCTCCTCCTTTCCACCCTCCCTCCATGCTCTGGTGGTTGCAATCGCCATGTGGACCATCCACACGATTGTCTTAGATGCCTTCGCAGGCTCCACACCCACCCTCCCAGAAACTGTCCACAGATTCCGGTCTCATCTGGTGGACCACTTTCAGGCGTGGATGTTTGGATACCTCCCACTGCATCGCCGACATCTGGTCTCCTCCTGGTTCCCAATCTGGTTCATCAAGTTAGACCCCTTCCTCCACACGTGCTCAATAGTGGCTACGGCCCCTTCACACGTTCCCTCCCCCTCCCCATAAGTGGCGTTTCCACTGGCAACAAGAGATAGCATCGCTTCTCTTGGGTGCCTCCCCTGGTACTAAGTTTATCTGTCCTGAGTCATATTCAGAAGTGTCCATCCCATGGTTGGCTTTCCCCGCAATAAATTTAAAATTTAAATTTTTTCCATTAAATTTTGAGCTATAAATTTAATTTTGGAGACAAAGGATACAAGAGAAAGTACTAAACCGCCTGTCAACCTGATAGGGTGAAATCACTGGAAGCGCAATTATATTAAAGCAGAATTTTAAGTTTGTGGTGTTAGGCAAGATTTTAGACATTAATAATGAAGTATGGCTAGTAAATAGATAAAGACATCTAAGATATTTAATGATGAAGTACGTTATATAAAATATAGAAGCACTAATTATAGTGCTAAAATTAATCAAGGATAGTTATAAAAGAAAGGTATAAGATGAGATAATGTGAATATTAGGCATAATTTGGATATAACTTAAATACAAAAATTCAGCAGAAATGATTTACTTTTTAATATTTCTAGAGTTTCATCTTTAATGCCTGATAAATATCCTCTTATTTATTAGACAGCTCTCCTCTGTACTTCATGAGAACATTAGCATATTTCCCAAATTAAATCACCATTAAAAGGCGTTTTCTAAGCTAGAATAAATTGCATATTGCTAAATACCAGTACGTTAGTGACTCACCAAGGTAAAGCTTGATTTGGATCACGCCATTTAGTAATGATAAATGACTTGCTGAAAAATGTATTTCACTTTAGTACATTTGTAGATGGAGCGCTAAGAACATTATTTATCCCGAAATTCATATATAGCTGTGAATTTGATATCAATAAATGTTTAATGCTAAGTAGCTGAAAGTTGATAAAAGTCCTTGCCTAAAGCCTGATAAAGTATTAATCAAAAAAAAATAATGATGAATACAAGTAAAGGTTGTTTAATTAATTTTGTAAAATTAAAAGTCTTAGGTTGAGGCTTCACATCTATTAGTGTGTAGAATACTGAGCCCCCTTCAAGCTTCAAGCAGGGGTGAAATTCTTATGTTCATTTTAGATAATATTTTATAAGCTTAACTATGTAAAAATTTGAAAAGCTTTGCTACTCAACTTCTCTTCAGGAAAAAACACTATCAAACTTTAAAGTTATCTCTTTCCTGATTATAGCTCCTTCTGCCACCCTTATTTTCTTACTAGGTTTTTTTATATGTGCAATTAATAAATGTTGATAAAGTCTGATAGGTATATCTGGGTGATTAATATAGTATGAAGACTAATATCCAGTTGAGCGTTTCACAACCAACTCTTTCTCCTGATCAGAATCCTCAATGGAACAGGTACAATCTTCCTTAAGCCCACTGGTGAAGTTATTAAAAAATTCCCTAGTAAAAAAGAAATTCCTCTTTCTTCAAATTATCTTCTGAATTTGGCAACTTCTGGATAACAACTGAACTTAACCTAATGGCAGTAGGTTCAGAGGTTCTAAGGGAACTTCTACTATTAAGACTTGACTCCTAATTACGGCTTAGAGGACTTTCCTTGGACTTGTCTAGAAACCATAGTTTAGTGGTCTTCTTGGTGAGCTTTTATCCCTTTCTTCAGGTAGAACTTAACTTGTGATTAGGTTTAAAGGCTCTTCTCTCCTTTGACTCAGGAACCGTGGAGGACTTGTTAGTAATATTTAACTCTGGGATATTTGATTCCTCTACTCTAATCCCAAGAGTACCAAAAATACAAACAACACATAATAAACTAGATATATTTGTGACAAAAAAATTCTGCTTTATTAAATAATTTTAAGGGAACATATAGGGGATTCAGCATCAATTCTTCATTAGGTGCCTCATCTGTAAATGGCGGACGTTACTAGTGAATTCACCCTCCAGGATTACATAAAACGTTCATCTTCCTCATTGGCCTAGTTAATTTCTCTCCACTACTCAAACATGACCCTTTTCTGAGTTTAAATGAAGAACATGTCCCAATGCCTTCATTCAGCCCTAGCGATTCAAATTAATCATGTTAGCAACCTGGTTAAGTAAGGACTCTTACCCATAACAAGCAGATCACAATAATACAAAAGGTTAGGTTGCAGTTTCTATTAAAGCATCATCAACCACCCTAAAAATTCTTATAATCACTTAGTCAATTGGCGATAAACCTGATCAACTCCTACAATCAATCAAATTATTAATATGAAAGTTGACAACTTAATTGTTTGTTTATTGTTGGGACATTCCTCACCAAAATATTATCGATCTGGTGGATTAAAACCTGGTGGGTTAATAATTATGCATGTGGTAAATTCACTGAACAATAGTCCACATATATATAACAATAACTCCCATATCAACTAGTGGCCTTATCCCCTAGCAGATAAGAAAATTTATAATCATAATCTGGTGGGATAAGTATGGTCATATCCAAGATCCCAACCGCTAACATTATGATCTTGAGTATAACATTTTTCAAAGTATTTGTTCTTATTAAAAAGTGGGTTCCAAGAAAAACTAGACTTCAGGCGTGTGGGACTAAACCCCTTAGTAGCAGCTCTAGACTACAAGGCAAATTCTTGTTTTTTGGGATTATTTCATATTGGATGGGAGAGGGTTTTGGGTGTCCTGCCAAAGTAAGAGTGATGGTGGAGAGTTGAATATTTTCAAAGTTACTATGGTTGACGGCCTGGAAAAAAGTTTCCACCATAATTTCTCTTCAAGAGGAACTGATTGGTATGCCCTTCTCAAAACCATAATACTAACAGTAACTTTTTGTATTTTAATTTTCTTTATATTCCTAAATTCTATCAAAAAATAATAATAATTTAAGGAAAATTTTTAGTAAAATCAATAACCCAAAACTCTACTATGAGCAGGGTGCTGGGTATTATGTGTTACTAGGAAGAAGTACTAAGCTTCAACATCAGGTTGAAATGCCGTTTCTGAGTTCAATAGTTAAGACGATTATTGCTTTGAATAATTCCCCATAATTGCAACATTAGGTGAGATCCCCACACTCTTCTCATTCTGCTTTGGTACTTTCCAAAATTCCAAATTCACTTTGCCAAATTTTTAGAATTTGGTGACAGGTTCACTCCCCATTTCCAACCTTTTTCTTTTAACTTTTTCCTTGATATAGGCTAACTACATAAATTATTTTGACCTGAGGTTGCCCCAGTTGTCAAATATAACATTAGCGATGGCTCCTGGTTGAGCCACATTTTTGAGAGGGGAGCGAGGACAATGATGTGGGATTTCCTAAGATTTATTAAATCTGCACGGAATTATCTGATTTTCTTATGTAAAGCTCTGTAGACACTGATAATAGGATGGGTTTGGGATAGAAAAATTGGTTGAAGGGAGCACATGCAAGCAGGGAAGGGAAGTAAGTACCCATCTCTCTTTGGGATATGCCCTAGGTCAGAAATCTGGGTAAGTGGCAAGGCCTTGGGGTTTGAGCCCCTCTTAGACCTAGATGGGTGCATACACCTGTCAAAATAATGGAAAGAGCTGTGGGCCTTACATTTCTGAGTTGAATGTGGTAACCCATGTTATTCAGATAGGATATCTGGTCATCATGTGTTAAAACTTGGTGAGCTTGAAACCTTAATTAAGCACCATTCAATAAAGTTTAGGATTTGTTTCCTCTCTTTAAATAATACTTGCTTTGCCTCCCTTGTTCAACTGCATAGTCCCTTGTATGTGCGTTGTTTGACTTGTTGATAATAGATTATAATGGGCAATAATAGTATAAATATTACTAATATAGTTGAGCTGATAGTAAAATAGTAATTAGGTCCAACGCCAACCTGATGCTTGTCCTAATATTGACTTCTGAAATTGTAAAAACTTATTCCTTATAAAAGCTGGTAGAACTTAACCTAGGATAAGGTTCAGAGGGTTTTTTTCCTTCTCATCATGCAGGATCCGCAGATATAGAAATAATGAAGAAGAAGGATTTTCTTGTCATCAACAACTCTAATCACAAGAGCAAAAACAGTCTAATTATAAAAGTATTTTAACTTACTATTTATCTGCTTTATTATAAAAAACGAGTGGAAATTATAGGGAATCTGGCGCACAACTTTTTGGTTGGCACCGCAATCTGGAATGGTGGCTGTCGCCAATGAAAAAACCCTCCAGGTTCTCATTAAATGATGGTCTTTTTCATCGAATTATTAGGTTTCTCTCCATTACTTGACTAGGATCTCTTCTGAAATGAAATAAAGAATGTATACCAACGTCTTCTCCCAAAGCCCATCAATTTCACTCTTTTCTGGTAACAACCTGCTTAGGTAATTGGATTTTTAGCCATAAACAACATATTGTGATCCAGAAAAGGTTAACTCAAAATTTTCTCTATGATAGGCAGCATTACTTGACAGCAACTCATAAACCCCTTATTCAATAAGCAACTAAACATAATTGTTTCCTACAAGTCAAATAAGTTATTAATAATAAAATTGACCCCCTAATCACTTATTTATTGATGGTGATCAGATCTGACAAAAAACTCATCAATCTGGTGGATTGTAACCTGGAGAATTAATAAATATTAATTGAAGTATTTCTCTAAAAAATAGGTATTGAGATGAGTCAACTTTGTGACAGATATACCACACAGAGATTTTTCTAGCTAGTACAGGTTTTGAAATTATGTTGAACAAAACCTGCACTAAATTGGAAGCATGAATTACCCTGCAAGGCTAACCATCCCTTCTCTGGACAATAGTTATTTTGTGTAAAATCATTAACTCCAACATCCGCTAGTGGGAAGAGTTTCCTAGTGACCAGCAGATTAATTATAATCAATTAAGCTGGGTAATGTGGGAAAATCTCCCAACATCATGCATGAGAGTTGGTTTCTCTGTACTAAAGTTTGGCGGTCAGGCGTCATGTCAGTTTAATGTTTATTGCAGCTATGATTCATACAAGAAGTTAGTTCAGTTTCAAAAAAAATCTATGAAATACAAGACGCCACTTGCAATGCTTCTCCAAAATAGTTCAGGTAGCATTGTCATCATTAATAACAACCAAATTTTTAGGTGGATTTGATTCTTAACCAAGTGCTCATCTTCACCTGCACCAACGAGAAAAATTAGTTTGGCTTAGTTGAGCTAAGGGCAAGGATTAAGTCAAGGTAGTTCCAAAATAGAACACAGTTGTAGTAGGAGTGATGTGTCAGAAGCTGACAAGAGATAGCCACATTTTTGATGGTTTCTTTGGTGTGAATAATCCCAATGACTTTCTAAAGATGGGCTAGAATGAGATTCAAGGGGATTACATTATTAAGTAATTGGTGCATGTACACAATGTGGTAACTAAAAGAAACTTTTGTTCTTGTCAGGAGGTATACAAGGTAGAGCTGATTTGTAAAGCTCCTCTAGAATGGGGCAGCGCATCAAATTGGGGTGAAGTACTTCTTGAGATTCTCCCTATGCAAGGCGTAAGCCTTGTCCTGGGGAGAAGGGTGAAATATACTGCTGTGTGGGACTTGACCTTCAAGCTACTCAAAAGGTCCCATAAGTCTTAAATAAAGGTTTGAGCTTACAATATCAATTTAGGTTTTGAGTTTAGAGTATTACCTATATTACTTTGAAATCAGCTAATAAATATTTTTTTTCTATTTCACAAATAATTCATCTATGTTAGGACCACATTCACATCACTCCATCACCTGTGGCCCAAAGCTCCCAATATCTTCATCAGCTGTTTATTCTATAAGCTAACAAGCTTGACCTCTAAGCCTGGACTATTGGAAGAGCTTTTACTTAAGGTTAATACTAATTTAACTTATGCTATGAAACTATCATCAGGAGATCAAGAAGCTCAGCTGACCTTCCAGGTGGGATGTGATGAAGGATAAACTATGTAGGATCAAGAATGAACAGTGAATCACTCTTTGCCATTCCCAATGAATCATGATTTCCTTTTACTTTTCAACATAACTTTTAATATTGCTGACTTATTTTAAATATAACACTTTTATATCTCATATTTATTTTTTAGTTTAAAGTCCAGTTCTCTAGGGCTGAAGTTCTTTATTCAGCCACAAGAATTGCTTAAAACCTCTGAAACTCTAGAGATAGTTAAGTTCCAATTCAAGTTGTCCTACCTGGTACCTCCAAGTAGCCAATCAATTATCTACCCTTGGCTTGCTACAAAAGAGCTCAACGCTAAGAGTACAAATTTTAATGAAGAAATGGGCAAATAATTAAAGTTGATGACATTGGACACTCCACACCTAGTGAGACCCTCTTCATCATTCACGGGATTCTCTCTATGCAAGCTGGACACTTTGTCCTGGGGAGAATATCAGCATATATTTTATGCATGATTTGTTCTTTAAAGTTTTTCATATGATCCTATAAGCCCTGAATTAAGGTTTGATTCCTTGTTATCAATTTAGGCTTCAAATCTGGGTATCACTCGAATTACTCCAATTTGGTCAATAAGTATTTGAATCATATTTACTATATTTTACTTAATTCCAAGGCCACAATAACATAGATCCATCATCAGTGGCCCAAAGATCCTGATATCTCTATCAGCTGTTCATTCTGGAATCTGGAAAGTTTAACCTCTATACTAGGACTATTGGAAGAGCTCCTCCTTAAGGTTAATACTAATTTAACTTATTCTAAGAAACTACTACAAAGAGATCAAGAAGCTCAGCTGACCTTCCAGGTGGGACACAATGATGGACAAACCACTTAGGAATAAAAAATATTTGATGAATCACTCTTTGTCAATTAGTGAATTATGATTTCCTTTTTACTTTCAACATTACTATAAATAGTACTATCTTATTTTATATAGAGTAGTTTTAGAGGATATGTTGTTATCTTTATTTTATCTAGGTCCTTATATTATTCAAATAAACAAAGTCTCATCCATTGCTGCATCCTACGAAGCCCCTGTCTTTCAGCTGACTGTAATGGAGGAAGCTTTTACAATCAGCTACTACGTTGAGAGTCCCAGAGCTAACACCTGCATTTGCATCAGGCGAAAACCCAACAATCATCATTCTAATATAGTCATCATTTCAAACGTTAAGGACAAGCTCATTGTAACAAGGCACTTATAAAGAGTTTATTGAACTCATCCAAAATTTTGGCATGCTTAATGTTGAGTAAAAAGCAGTTAAGGTTTAAATTTTGTGGCTTAGTTTTGGTTAGATTTTTAAATTTGATTTTTTAGTACTAGTTAGTGTCATGGTTGGATGACTTTATAGTAGGAATTGATGCTAAAGACAAGGCTGGGTGACAGGAGGCCCAGAAGGTGAAACTTCAGGCTCTTCCTGACCTGAAACACACTTTAGATCAACGCTGGGTGCAAGCCAAGCATGCCCAGATTGATACTAATGGGGTGCAAAACTCCCAGCCTCTTATCTCAGCCCAGGCACTAAAATGAACGATTTACATTATAAACAAAGATGATTTGATTTGGTTGATTGGAGAGCAAGGGTTTGAGTCCCGCTCAAGTTATGAAATTTTAAGCTCAGGTAAAATATGGCTTCAATCAATTACTTGAGTGAAGGCACTTTTGGTGTATATTAATAAAATGGATGGAAGCATCTGTTTATTGAATCGTCAAGGCTTGAACACTTCCACAGAACCTGAATTTCCCCAGCTCATTTTAAATATGTTTTTGCGACCAACATTCCTTGTTGGTTGACTTTTTTAAATAAAAAACACCCGTTATTTTACGTCTTTTACCAATGGTTCCTTGGGCAAAATTGGTGGTGGACCTCTTCAGTGAGGTCTCCAACCATGTGGGCCACTACCTTTTATTGCAATATACCAAAATCCCAGGTGCTTTCTTGGGCCAGCCGGGTCCCCTCCAGATTGAGGCACCCAAGGCCCCTGACGCCAAATTACACCTGATTATGGACTCCCCTCTGGGGTCCACTCAAGCAGTGATGTTCCTTACTTACCTGGATTATATGTTGCTCTTTACACCCTTGCCTGGGGTACCTTTTGCACAGGCACCGTTTGAGGTGCCTTCCTTCCCATTCTCCTAACGGCTAGTTCCCTAGCAATGTGGGTTTGCATCCCACATCACCTTGCTGGGAATGAGAGATTTACAGACACTCTATTGGCAGTTAGGCTTTTGACTCTTTGTTATCCAGCATTTTTTAGGTGGAGTCATTCACTAGTTAAGGTTTCTTTTTAAATCAACAAATCAGCCTGGTTTTGTGACCTGGCTAATTATTCTTAAGCAATTTGTCTTAACCAACTGAAGTGTATAATGCAATTTGTTATTTGAATTAAGACAAGCACAGCTCTATAAAAACCATCTTGAATCATCAGAACTTGGTTATGGGTTTTTATCTATCATTGGTAGAAAAACCTTAAAATTTATTAGCTAAACTTCATTCTAATTTTATAAATGTTGGAAAAATTTAATAAATTTGTAAAAAGGTGAGTTTTATAAATAGACCTGACTCAGTTGATCCAAGCAATTTATCATGATTTTAATAAGCTGCAGAAAATAGTAAGCATTTTGATAATGGAGTAATTTGGTTTAGCAGCTTAAATTTTGTTGTCAAAACAGTATGTAGCTTTGGTATGTAGAAGCAAAAGGGCGCGAAGTCATTTAAATTAACTTTTTCAGTTTCATGGTTGAAACAGCGAGGAGCCTCAATGGAGCCATTTTTACTTGTTTGGTTGGTGTGGCATTAACAGAAGGTTTAACCAGTGTTTTGTGGTCAATAACACACTGGAAGTTGACATCTTTGATTGGAGTTATGTTGTATTTTGGATGATTTCTTCAGGTATTATTTTCTCAGAGAGGTTTTTAACCATAGCACCTTCACTAATGAAAACTTTGCGTAGAAGCTAATTATCATTTTCTATGTTATTTCTTCACATACGCTTCTTCTATAGCTTCTACAATTCCTATAGTCTAGTCTTATGTCCTTTTTTAAATATGGCCTTCTATAATCTCTTCACTTTATATTGCTGACATTGTTACTCAATAACATTTTTTAAAGTTATCAAGTGCATCTAACAGGGCAAACAATTACTTAAGGTGACTGAAAATTCTTGAATGGATTAAGACATCTGAATCATACTCAAAGGATCTTATTCCTAATGGAGCTCTCAACATATACTGTATCTCTTCCATTCCAAGCAGATAAACCAATAGAGCATGGTCAGTTGACTTGGCATTTTGTTCCATAGAGATATCTTGTATGACATACCTTGTCCAAGATTGAGGGTGGTTCCTCATAGTGCAAATCAGAAGTTACATTGCATAGAGTACAAGCTAATGGACCATCAGGTTGATACAATGAAAACATGATTGCTTTAAGGCAGTTATATAAGATTTCAGTAGTTGATGAGAATTTAGACATTTAGAAAATATGACTAGTAATTAAATGAAAATTAGATAAGATTTCTAAGGTACTTTATTTATAAATATAGCATCATTGTCTATATTACTAAAATAAAAACAAAGATGATTAGAAAATAAAGGGAAAGGATAAGGTAGTGTGATTACTAGGCATAATTTGGATATAATTTGAATTACAGATATACAGCAGAAAGAATTATTTTCCTATATACAGTGATGTATTCTTTTTATCTGATTAGGAGATTTATCAGAAATTATCAGTATTTTACTTATTGAGAAAATTATCTTATTGCTTAAGTATTATAATATCCATGTGCCTTTGTGGAGCTGACAAATTCTGTATTGCTAGATAGAAATACACAATGCAACTAATGCAAGTTATATCTTGATTTAAATTTATCATTCAATATTAAATACTTCATGGGTTAATAATGGAGGTCTCACAGGTGCATTGGTAGGTTGAGCGCTGAGAAGGAAAACTAACATGAATTTTTTGGGCTGTTATTTGGCGTTTATTATCTTTCTAATGCTATTTTACCTAAGACAATGATATTGTTGTGATTTATAACTAATAAAGTATTAATTGATAAATTAACTAAAATAAATACAGGTTAAAATTTATTATATAATTTATATTGAAAGCCTAAAGTTTTAGGCTTTACACCTTTTAGGGAAAAGCTTACACCACCAAAAACTACAAAAGTAGGAATACTACACTAAAAAAAAGTTCACATACATTGATTAAAATACGTTACATTTTAAAATATATATCCCTGATATAAGCTAATTCTGTAGATGCTATGGTATTATTTTTATATGATTTGGCTTAATTTATATATTAGTAAAGATTTTGGGGTAGTCAGAGATACTCAATCGCATATATATATATATCAATTTAAACTTAGTAGAGAGCATCACATTTATCCTAAGGTACTTATTAAATAATAGATGGGTAGCTATAGCTTATTGAGTAGCTTCATGTCCTGCCTTGTAGGAAAGTATGCTTTTAAAAACACAAAGGAATTTAATAAACCTTTTAAAGCCAAAAATGCGGCCTTAGAAGCTATCAAAATTAAAATATAAAGGCATGCTCATAATTTAGTCAAGTATTAAGTTAGTAAATACATGTAAAATGATGAAGCTGCCCAACAGCTGGAACACACTATAGAGAAATACTCCAAGGTGAGCAATGCATCGCTCAACAAAAGGAAAATAGAAATCATCCTCTTAGGCAAATACACAAACAATTGGGCCACAACATCAGAACCTTACACCAACACTCGAAGAAAAAACCCAATTATATTATCCTTTGCAACACCTCCCACTACCACTCCTGTCCAACACCTTGGAATCTGGCTAGAATCAGGGGGATATGCTAATGAGACAATGGAAAGTAACCTGTTACAACGGGTATCCAAACGCGTCGCCTCCCTCAAGGGAAGAACCCCAGGACTAACAGGACGAGTTACAGTTGCTAACTCGCTCATCCTCCCAATACTGTGGTACCAGGCCCATGCAATAGCCTTCTCACCTACCTTTATAACCTCAATTCGCGCGCTTATCCAGGGCTGGCTGTGGCCTGGCTCTCACCCTACTATACGGATGGAAACAAATTTGGCCCACGCTCAAGCGGAGACATTGGACTAATAAATTTTGAGAGCAATGCCAATCACATCCTAGGTACCTGGATAAAGGAAATCCTTGCTCCAGACTATCGCAACAACATTGGTCCAGAGCAGCAAGGACTAACTTTGCACAGGCGCTCAAATTAACCAACCCACATAGTCCACCCAGACTACTTTCATACCTTGCCAAGCACCCTACTGCAACGGGTCCACATGGAACCTCCCCTCATTTCAAACATATCCTCCAAACTATCCGCTGTATGGGATGGACCATAGAGAACATGGGTACTATACAGGGAAGGGGACGACCCAGCTTCCAATTCAAATTAAGAAACCTAGAAAACCACCCCCAGAGGGATATGCTCGCAACAACCCCAAGCATAGCTAGGATAGAATACCTAGATATGCTGGACATTCCCTATGATTTAACCACACAGAAAGAAATGTGGAAAATGACACACCACCCACTCCTACAAACAAGGATAAGAGCAAACGCCTGGCGCTGTTTGAGAAGGACCTATAGGATGGCGGACCGCTCCAACTCCCTCCACAAAACATGTGCAGTATGTGGAGGGGAGGGATCCCTACATCACCGCCTAGAAACATGCCCCCCAACCAAAGCTATATGGAAGGAAGTCGCACGCCTGCTCAAGATTCAAAACGAACAGGAATTCTCGATATCAAAGAGTATCTTTGCGCTCCAGATCGAGTCACCAATCCCATCTACCCTCCGCTCCCTATTAATACCCATTGCAATGTGGACAATACACACAATTGCATTAGATGCATTCAAGGGCACGGTCCCAACCATTCATGGGATTATTAACAGATTCCATGTCCAATTACTAGAGCACTTCCAAGCCTGGCTCTATGGATATATGAGACCAAGACAAAAAGCGCTCATAGAATCATGGTTTCCACTCTGGTTCCTCCACACAGACCCTTTCCTTCACACCTGCTCCATATCAGGGGAAACCCCCTCAGAGTAGTGCACCAACCCCCATACCTGGCATTCCCGCTGGCAACAGGGGTAACTTGAGTACCCTGGGGTGCCCAATTTTTATATTTCTTCGTTATTCTCTTAGTTTCACATATTACGGTGATGTCTGTCCCCTGATCAGCTTACCTCAGTTAAATAAAATACATGTAAAATGAATATTAAACTTTACTTGCTCATTGCAATCACTTTTGCAACTTATTCAATTCAAGTCTGATTCTAGTTTTTTAATCTCACAGAGGAGATTTGTCTGCGCCCATGTCAGGGAGCAGTTGGGCAAGTAATGTAAAAGGAGCAGGTGGCAGTCACTATTTCCCCAGAAATCCTCACTTGGCAAGTGCGATGCAACCAGTACATCAACACACCACACTCCCAACTACTCTCGTTGGTGGAATACGGAGTCCATGTGTTTCTGGACATCCAACAAACAGCTTTATGGGAAAAAATTATGGGGATGTGCACACTTTTTCCCAACTGCAGTGTACGTCGCATCTCACTCCATGTCACGTGGTTGGCTGGACCTCAGTTTCAAAAAAAGGAGGCAGCAGATGAAGCTGCTGCAGTGCGCATAGTGATTGACCTCCCCGAAGGGCAATGGGTCATCAAAACCAAATGCACCAGATGGATAAAATTCAACCAAATTTTCCTCACATTTGACTTTTTGCCTACTACAGTAAAACGTGCCATTTTGGAGCAGCACCTGAAAGATGGTCTCACCATTTATGGCGAGGTACAATCTTTCAAGATGCAACGCTTTATGCTGATGCCACACCTATGCACCAGCAAAGCCATCACAGTTCTGACCCCAACCAAGGAGATTGTGAAGGACCTAACCCAGATCCCGCACTTCACATATATTGATATTGAAGGGCATACCACCCACCCTTTCTGGGTAACTGTGGACAGCGCACCCCCCATCTGCACCCACTGTGATGCATTCGGCCATAAGGCACATGCATGTCCCACCAAGGAGGGCATCACATTCCAAGAGCACCCCTCAGCGGCCATGGCCAGCAGAGAGGTGCACTACAAACCAACCACAAGCACCAAAGAGGCTTTCCCATGGGGAGCACAAGGTTGCTACCTAATGGTAAAACCTATTACCCCGCAAGAGTGGAAGAAGGCCAAGCAGGCCCGCAGGGCCACAGCCAAGGAAGCGGCCAAAGTCACCACCGCTATCCCACACTCCCAATGCCAGGAGGACATCAAAACCTTCGTGGCAGAAGTGACTCAGGAATCCATCAACCAATCAGATTGGGAAGCCCATGCTAATTGGGCTACCCAATCTGAGGATCCGATGAGGGACTCAATCTCACCCAATCTTTGCAACCAAGCTCCAGTTGAAACTGACTTAGGGTCCAACCTACCTGAAAAAAAAATTTTCAACCCGCTCATTGGTGCACCAAACTCATCCACACCGCAAAAAATTTGTTCGACGTTGGAAAAAAGAAAAAGTGAAGACAAAAGCCAACGCGGACCTTTCTGCTAAAATCAACAAAACTACCAATAGCATTGCTGCAAACACCTGCGCTGCCATGAAGGCCCATGAGGATCTAGAGGAGGCTAGTGGGCCCAGGTGCAACCCCTCACACCTAAGGTGCGATGGGGGAAACCTTCACTTTAGGGACATTGAATATCGTCAGACTCAAGGCCTCGCCATCCTGGGCTAGGAAACTGAGTTTTTTACAAAAAAATTTACCCATGGATATCCTGGCCATCCAGGAGTCACACTGTCCACAAGGTTCCAAGGATGCTTGGAAAACCATGCTCCTCCCATCACTATCCTTTTGGTTAGAGCACTGTGGGGTGCTAGTTTAGAAAAACAATTTTTCAAATTTTTATTGTCAGAATCCTTCCTCAATGGCTGAGTCCTTGTTGTCATTTTCTCGTGGGCTGACGTGGCACATGCTATCATCAACATCTATGCCCCAACCTGTGCACAAGAGCGTCAGGAATTTTTCTCATTGGTCAAATCCCTCCCATTACCCCCAGACCCTTTTGTAGTTGGCGATATGAACTGTTGGCTAAACACACATGGACCGTTGGCCTTCCTCTTCCCACATACCCCAGGGCCAAATAGAATTTCGCGTTCTAAAGGCCACCCTTGGGTTAATGGATGCGCTGCTGCAGCGAGCCCCACTGCTTGAAAACATGACGCGCCCCCACGTCCACAATGGCCAATTAAGGTCCATGACCTGCATCGACCTTATCCTTACACCAGTGAAATTCCAACCTCACATTTCCCACTTCCAAACAACAAAAATTGAATTCTCTGACCACCGGCTGGTCTCAATAACCTACCACCTACCTGTCACAGTGGCTAAGGCCCCACATTGGTGCAAACTCAGCCCTCCTGAACTTGCGTTGCTAGGATTTTCCACTTGGGTGGAATCAGCAACTTTGTCAAAAGAGTTTGTTACACCGTTTTGCGTAACCCCATCTCCACATGGGCAGTCTTCAAAGAGGATACCATCCGCCATTCTTGCCACCTCTCCTCCTGAAGCTCACGAGCCACATCAGCCATCATTTTGCGTGCTCTAGCAGAGTTGGCACACTTGGAGTCCAACATCCTGGCTACAGGATACAGCCCTGCATGGGGCTGGAAATGGGCGGAAGCAGCCGCCCACCTCAACGCGCTCAAAAGGCAACACAAACATTGGGTTTGTGTTCAGTACAGGGCCAAACGCATTACAGAGGGTGACAAGTGCACCGCATATTTTTTTAAAGAAATTTTTGCACCACACCAGAGCGTGGCCTGCACACAGGTGTGAAGATCAGATGATTCCATCGCGGATACGCCAGCCAAAGTGACAATCAAAATACAAAAGTATTACTCCAAGTTATACCGATCTGATCCAATTCAGCCAGCTGAAGTGGCAGAATTTTTTGACCAAACCCACATCTGCACCATTTCCCAATACCCAGAGATAACTAATTTGATTACTCCGAACTAACTATGGACAGCCATCCACGGTGCACCAAATTGGAAATGCCCAGGCCCAGATGGCATTCCATATGAATTCTATAAAAAGTACTTAAAATATATATCCCCACTGCTGCTTGCCTCACTTAACCAGAGCCTTCTGGAAACGCGCCTCCTACCAGGAGGACAAGAGGCCTTCACCATCACACTCTTCAAGAAAGGTGACAAGCTAGACTTAGCCAACTGGCGCCCCATTTCTTCAACTAACATGGATACTAAATTTTAATAAAAATCATGGCTAACCGTTTTAGGGATTGTAGCATCTGCCACCATCTCCCCAGAACAAATCGGTTTCATACCCAGAAGGTTGATTTGGGACAACGTGCACTCTGTGGCTAACGCGTGCCAGTCCACAGCCTCTGGGGCACTTGTATTCTTGGACCAACAGAAGGCCTATGATAGAGTGAACTGGGAGTACCTCAGAGCCTGCCTCCATCAATTCTGCTTACCCCCTCGCTTCATCAACTGGGTAATGCTGCTCACGGAATCTGCAACTATTGCAGTGCGTGGCCCTGGCTTCCTAAAGGATGTAGTCCACCCTCAAAGGGGCTTGCGACAAGGGGACCCCCTTAGCCCACTCTTATACAACTTCAGCCTTGACCCACTACTGCAAAATGTGAATAACCACCTCACTGGGGTCCAGGTACCAGGCCAAGCCTCAGTCAAGATGATGGCGTTTGCAGATGACTGTGTAGTTGAGGTGTCTAATAATAAATATGCACGCGCACTTGAAGCTCTCATCAAGGAATATTCCCGGGTAAGTAATGCTGCTCTGAACGCTTCCAAAACTGAAATCATCCTCCTTGGTCGGTATCAAACCTGCTGGGCCCCAGCGACCAGTGCCCAGCCCGTCCCATCTGCTCGCACACGTGCTCGCCCTCCCAGCTCACCCCACACCACTCCACTGGTGCTCCCCTTCATGCCACGCCATACCATAGGTCTGGTCCGCCATCTGAGCGTGTGGGTGGAGGCAGGCGGGTACGCATCAGCAGTAATGGAAAGTCATATTCTAGATAACGTGACGAAGCGCATCGCCTCCCTCAGAGCCCACCCTACTTCCCTTACTGGCAGGGTTGTTTTAGCTAACTCTATGCTCCTCTCCAAAGTCTGGTTTGGAGCCCACGCCATCCCCTTCTCCCCTAGCTTTTTCAAATCCTTGTATGCTATACTGCAAGGATGGCTATGGTCAGGCCGCTTACCACCAGTATGGCTAGAGGTCATGTTTGGCCCTCATCATCATGGTGGCATGGGCCTGCTTGTCTTCAAAGCCCATGCTGCCAAGATCCTGGGCACCTGGATTGCGGCAGTCACCACCCCTACGCTCCCCTCCCAACACTGGTCCCGTGTGGCCCGCTCCAACTTCTCCCACGCCCTGGGCCTTAACAATCCATCAAACCCTCACTTTGATGAAATACCTGCCTTCACACCCATCAGCCACAGGTCCTCACGGGACTAAAACACTAAAAATGAATCCTCCTCTCCATGCGGAGCACTGAGTGGAGAATTTGTATTAGCAGACACACAGCCCAGAGAGGCCGCCCCTCCCCTCAGTTTAAACAAGAGGTACAGGGGCTACCAATCCAAGATGGCGTGATCTCCACACGGCCCCATGTCCTATCCAGGGTGGACTACCTGGACATGATGGACATCCCTTACTCCATTAAAACCCTAAAGACTATCTGGAAATATGCACACCATTTTCTGTTGCAGCCTCAAATCCATTCCCATGTGTGGTGCTGCCTTAGGTGGGTGTATTGTACAGCTGAGTGCTCTAACGCTTTACACTCATCCTGCGTCGTGTGTGGACAGTATGGAACGCTATTCCACCGCCTGGAGAAGTGTCCTATCTCTAAAGTGATATGGCGCGAAGTTTAACGTCTGCTTGGCCAGGATCAAACACATCCCTTCAGTCTGTCAAGAGATATGTTTGCTTTATCAATGGCCTCCCCCCTTCCACCCTCTCTCCGTGCTCTGGTGGTTGCAATCGCCATGTGGACTATCCACACGTTTGTCTTGGATGCCATCGCAGGCTCCACCCCCACCCTCCCAGAAGCTGTCCACAGATTCTGGTCTAATTTGGTGGACCACTTTCAGGCGTGGATATTTGGATACCTCCCACCGCGTTGCCAACAGCTGGTCTCCTCCTGGTTCCCAGTTTGGTTCATCAAATCAGACCCTTTCCTCCACACATGTTCAATAGTGGCTACGGCCCCTTCACACGTTCCCTCCCCCTCCCCATAGTGGCGTTCCCGCTGGCAACAAGAGATAGCATCGCTTCTCTGGGGTGCCTTCCCTGTTACTAAGTTTTGCTTCTTTCAGGTCAAATTTGGAAGTGTCCGTCCCATGGTCGGCCTTCCTCACAATAAATGACAAATAAGATGAATATCTATTGTATATAGGGAAAATTTGTCATATAGATTTTATTTTTAATCTGAGTGAATTTTTTACATGATCCATTTATTATATTATCTGTCAAAACATACCACTATTTAAATAAAAATAACTAACTATGTAAAAGTAGTAAAGACTTTTCTAAAAGTAATCAAGGTGGGTCAATTTTGGGACAAAAATATCATAATGAGATTTTTTATAGCCAGTACAGGTTTTAACATGTGTTAAACAAAACCTGGGCTAGAGTGGAAGCAGGTTTACCCTTCCAGGATAACCACCCTTTAGTAAAGACTTTTTTACCTTACAACCTAATGAATATATTACATTAAAATTGTAGTCATTACAATATATTGTCTGAAGTACATTTCTCCCTTATACTATTGTTTTAATAAGGATCATGTCACAGATGAGGCCTCAAATGGTTTAACATATCATTCCTCAACCAACGTAATGATTATAGTTTATTCCCAATTCAGTGGTGGTGCAGGTGACCAACCTACTACAGATGGGGGCAAATGAGCCCTCTTACAAATTTGGGAAAGTCAAACAAGTTTCATCACCATTGGGATGATGTCATATTTTTTTGCCCTAATGAGTAAGAAGATTTATTTATTAAAGATGACAGTGTTGCTCAAAATCAGTATAAAAATAAACCCCTTTATACTTTAAGGGACCAAAAATTCTCATTCCGCCAATAATGTAATGATGACCTAGTCAATAATCTTGATGAGAACAATTGAGGCTTGAAGTTGAATATTATTAAATCAGGAAACCATTTAATTTTCGGGTTGGGACCATCTAGTACTAAAAAAAGGAAACCATCTAATTTCGAGAGTTAGTCAAAAATCTGATTTTATGTTGCATTGTAGGAGCGCCATTACTCAAACCTGAAGTTGAGCAGCTTAATAATAGATTTGTTCTAAACTAATATTAGAAGAAGATACAATAGACCAAACCCACAGGAGTGAAAACTAATGAAAGGGCCCCTGAACATCCAGGTTTATTGATACCAAAAGGCGGAGCTCATGGCTACAGAAATTGGCCCCATGGATGAGGCCACATCAGCGGCAGTTAGACGCCATCTAACTAGGGATCCTGAAAAACCCATCATATTGATACCAATCTTCATATTTACTTTTTAATAATCATTCACTTTTCTAGCTTGATTATCCCTGAATTATAAAATACTTCACTTTTTATATTTATAAAAATTTTCTACTGAAGCTCAATTTTATCCTTTTATTATAACTTAAAGTTGTTTAAGTGAGCTAATTGCCATTACTAGTCTGGGATTAGTAAGTACGCAGAATACAGTAATCAATTTGAGCTCTGATCTGTTTAAACAAGGACATTTTCTATCATGGATAACATGGAGCTGAGCTGCCAAGGGAAAGGTTGGATTGGCTTCTGTTGAGTCCTGAGAGCCAACATATAACAAACAACTCCAAGAGTGTCAACAAAAGATTCTCCATGAGGAGAACTGCTTACAAAAGAGATTGATGCTATGTGGGATAGCATCAGAGGAGAGAATTTGCTCTACAAGGTATTTGTGTTCTTAATGAAGGTTTTCTGGTGCCTAATTTGTGTGGAGTAGACCCTTTGAGCAGAAATTTGGCCTCACAAGGTAAGCAAGCTGAGGTCTGCGAGCTGACTGTGGTGCTTACTACATGAGTGGCATCATCAGGACATAGTGATGATCATGAGAGTTCTCATGAGCTGTTTCATGATCAATTGCTTATGGAATTATATCACGGAGAGGATTTCTCTGAGATTTTGTTGAGGTAGGAGGATAAAAACTGTTCAGATTTCTGTATCTCAGAATTAGAAGTGCATAATCTATGCAATGATATCAAGCATGTCAGGGAGATTTCCATAAGTGCACAAATTTCCTAACTACCTACTGTGAGAGGATCATCATCTATTATAAGCTGTAATCTGCGCTTAAGAATATATAAGAATGACTCATGTTCCTTGAAAAAGAGAATGGTAAAACCTTCACCGCTTTATATCAATATGGAGAGCAGTTGGAACAACATGAAAATATGCAGTTTGCTATGGACAAAAGTATAGATTTAAAAACTCAAATGCATACTATACCAGAACCTACCTCTACTAAAGCTATGACTTTATTGGTGACACCTATATGATTGCTCAATAGAGTGTCCTAAAACCAGTTACAACTACTACACAACTGCCCAAGGTTCACACCAACCCTTTTGAATAAAGTCCAAACTTTAAACTGTGCTTTTAAGACCATGCACATACTTGGAAAAAGAAAGATTGTGGGCTTCCTCTGGATGTATGAGAACAGCATAAATGGCGCTAGCTTTCGCCAAAAGGCTCGCCATATGCAAAGGTGTATGAGCTGTGAGGCTTAGGAGATTTTTAGCGTGAGCCTATAACTAGGCTATCTTGGACCAAAGTGAATAGTATCCTACTTTTCGAGTTTAGTAGTGAACAAGACGTCCAAAAATATGAAACAAGAGTTCCTTCTGATGAAAAAGGGCAAGAATGGGTCAGTCATGGATTAGCCTCTCAGTACTATCCCAAGGCTCAACAATTGTGGACTACAAGAACTATAATTTGCTTACTGCAAAAACTGTTTTGCTGAGTCCATGTCAGGGAAGCGGCAGATAAGGTTAAGACTGGCCTGCCATTCAGGGTGGAAGAGCACCCAGAAGGCGGGCCTGAATGCCAGAGGCGCTTCTGCTTGGATGACGTTCAGATAGGCTGGAAGTTAGGTAAATATGAGTGCCAATGGGACATAAAAGTGGGAAGCAACCCGGCGAAAAGCCAGGCTTATGAGGCCCCAAAGCCTGCAAGCTCAGGCGTGGGAAAGTTTCAGATTGAGACGGCAGGTTTGGATTCTGCCGCAGGGGGGTTAGAATATGGCTAATGGTGAGTGCGAATTCTCTCCCAGGGTGGGGCAGTTTCGCCCACAAAAGGCTGAGATCCTGGTGGCAGATCACTTTGGCGAGGGAGAGTATCTTAGAAGTCCTGAGCGTGGTAAGCCCATTTAATAGCGGAGAGCAGCAAAGTTGGCAAAATGACCGCAATAACCCAGTCGTTGCATAACCCATAATTCCACATTGGTGGTCATTGTGGATACTGAAGAAGACCAATTTACAACAAGTAAAATTTTTTTGACAAAAGGGAGTTTTTTATTGAAGTTTTATTAAAGAAGATATGACTGACAATCATCATTATGGGGATGATTGATTAGATACTACACCAATCTAGGGAATAGCATCAGGGTGCATTAATGGGGCACCTGAGTTTACCATTCTAAACTGGCGGAACTTTGAGTGGGGGGAGTTTTTCAATTAAACTTATCCAAGGGTGTCAGCAGTAGGACGAGTCATCATCAATTTGTCCTTAGGCATCTGAATCACGATTTTATCATTATTACACCAATTTGAGAGGCGACATCTTTCTCAACGAGTAAAGGGAGCCTCCCAGGGCCATCCCACGTAGGTACAGTCCCACAGGGCAGGAATGGGTTCAGGATGCCCAATTCACCCGCACTTGATTACTCTAGCACCTGTTTGGACTTAAAGAATTGGATAAATTGAGGTTTGACGCAGAAGGGGAAAGTTCATTGGGTTTAACTAATTTTGCTAAATGTGTGATCAGCCTAGGGGAGGGACTCAATACATCCATTTTGCTTTTGGTTTTTATTTGCCATTCCCTCAATGCAGATTTTTTTCTATTGTAACAATTCTCCAGTTTTCAACACAGGGATGGGAGGTAGTACTTCTAGAAGGTATATCGTAAGCCACCGCTCATCCACTACATGTTCAAGGTCACCCTGAGAGATGAGGTTGGTGGCCAGTCTCTTTGGACCCTTTTTAGAAGGGAAAGGGAATGCCACTCAGTCCAAAAGCAATGGGAGCTCCCCTGGATTTACATTATCCTTCCCTTTTCCAAGAGGGGTAGCGCAACCACTGGGGAACTGGGCAAGGCCATGTTCTTATGAACCATAGGTAACTTAATTACCATCAGCGATGAAATCTTCAGGGGAAGTCGGGAAGCATTGGGGTGGGTAGCGTGGTAGGCCTTGACAAGCTCTGAACAGTTTGCATTGTCTTGAGGGTTGACCCAGCTATTCTCTTAGGCCAGGTAGCCCTTTCAAGCAGCTAGATACTGAACGATCTGCATGAGTGCCAGTAAGATAAAACGGCGTAGACTTCAGCTTCCTCCAATACCTTGATCACAATTAGATCAGGTTTCAGGGAAATCTCCCTTTTTAACAGGGACAACAGTGATACATGGAAAACAAAGTGTTGCTTCCAGTGATCTGGAAACTTTAAGCGGAAGGAACCATTTCCCAGGTTATCTTCTATCAAATGAGGACACGAGCATTTTCTCAAAAAGTTGCACAAGGGCACTTACATGTGCAAGTGCCGCATGTCCAATATGACATGTGACCCCACCTTAATCTTGTGCACTTGAAGAACGCTTTTGTTGCACAAACCATTTATTATTGTTAATGGCCTTAGTCGGGAGTTCCTGAACTAAGAACTGGGTGGCACAAATGTGCTTAGCATGGTCAGCTGTAGCCGGCACCTCTGGTTGGAGTCACATACCAACCAAAAATGATGGTTTATACCCTAAGGTAGCTTCATATGGGGAGAAGCCTGTGGATGCGAGTTCCATTATTGTACACAAACTGGCGAGTGGAAGGTCGTCCACCCATTTATCCTGAGTGGCTGCAGCGTAACACTGAAGTTGTTGTTCCAAAATTTGATTAACTATCTCAGTTTGACCATCCAACTGATGATGGTACATAGGGAGCAACTTAACGTATCTTTCAAAACTGCCAGGATTTGTTCTAAAACTGCGCCATAAATTGAATACAGCAGTCATTGATGATTTCCTGCAGTAGGACAAACATAGAGAACACATGCCTCACGAACAGGCAGGCGATCTCCTCAGAGGTGAAGGAGGATTATGGGATAAAAAGAGAAAAGGTAGTGAAGCGGTCTATGACCATCCTGACTGCTGTAAACCCATTGGAGCTTTGCAGCTCATCAATAAAGTCCATGGACACCAATATCCATGGCCCATCCACCTGCTGCAGAGGGTAAAGGAGACTCATCTTACCCAAATGATATGATTTGGCCCACATACATGTTACGCAGTTGGTGATCCATGCTGTAATATCCTTTGACAGGCTTGGACAGCTGAAGGTCCGCTTAACTAGATTGATGAATTTTTGTTCCCCAGGTGACCAACTGCAGGGGGATCAAATGAGCTCAGATAACTTCAACCTGGAGGAGGGGTGGTACCCAGAGGCGCACCCTAAACTGGGTAAACCCCCTGGCCAGAGAATAGAGTGAATTATTGAGAGTTAAAAAGTGATAAATTCTTTAAAAGTTCCAACCCCTCTGCACATGCCATCTGTACCAATTGACCCTCAAGTCCATGGGCACGTCCAGACATAAATCCATTACTGGGATTTTGGGGTAGCAATGTCCAAAACTGAGTCAGTGGAATAACTGTGATGAGATCTGCCTCATACAATTCCAACAGGCAAAGTGCATGATTATGACTCAAAAAGTTGCACATTCAGCGCTCCCTTCACAAACTCATATTTGAAATTAAAGTTGCACAATATATGGTAGGTACAAGCCTGCCAGTGACCAACTTCTGCAGCTTGTAGAAATATAGGTCAGCTTGGTGATCCATCCACACAGCCACCACCTGTTGAAACCTTGCAAGAGATACCGCCAGTGGATCAAGGCCCACGCCACAGCTGCCAACTCCTTATTGTAGTTGGCCAAAGATTGCTCTGTGAAGGAAAAATTGCAGGGAATATGTGACCAGGTGTTCCAGCCTGTCATGCTCTTTTTGCAGGCCAACCCCCTGTGATATTTTAGGATTAGCTCGCTTATTAAATATAATCCTGTTTTTATAGTCAGGAAGAGTTTCAGTTGATATATCCTTGATTATGGTATGTGTCTTATGGTATTTTCTAATTATGTGGAAGCTTACTAAGCTAAATAATAATACTTGGCTCTTTTGTTCACTTCTTAGTGATTTTTCCCTCTCTAATCGGGAACTCTCCATACTCAGGTAATAATGACAAGCTCCACTGAATGCTTATCTACACTTCTTTTTATGAAGATTAAATTAATGTATGATATAAGATGAAAATATGATTAAATGGAAAGATGATGATTTTTTATGGCCAGGCGCCAGTATTTTATACCTCTAGGGCATTTCCTGGCCATACTCATCAATTAGATGAGTTCATTTAAACCATGCCAATCTGCTATGGATTATGGCAGTGTTTATCAAAAATCCCCAAGTTAATTTGGCCCTTGAATTTACTTTATTACAACTGTTTCAGCGCTATTGTAAGTACTACTACTCATGTGATCTGCAAGATTATTAGGCTTAAAATTAGCACCTCAGTGATGTATATTCGCCTTTCAACCAGCCTGATTATATTTCGTCATACAGCTGACGAAATACAATAGATGGTAAGAAAAAACATATTGAATTCGAATAATTATGCACCCTAATTGAGACGTTGGCAGGCCTCTCAATAGTACTATGTACTCCCCTTTGGGTCATCATTTGCAAGCACTAGCGTGCTGATTATGATGATTAACATACATAAATTATAATTCAAAATTGATATATGCATTAGATAAAAAAATGCAATTAGGTTTGTGCCATAAATCCACTTGGTTCACCCAAGTGGATCCCATAATCAGCCATAATATTATTATATCATAGCTATCATTATATATGATAATTGGGTTGTATAGAAGCAATCAAGGCGGTTTTAAGGTGATCAGATTTATCAGATTATTCAGATAAATTGGGAATGATTAAAAGATCCATCAATGGGAGTAATCTATCAGCATTGATGGTTTTCTCAAAGGATTTATTTTTAAGTCAGCCATCAAAGTCAAACATTTCCCCCCTCTTTATCATAATTTAAACCCTGAGTTTTCCCAATTTTATCTTCAATGTATGTTAACAGTACCTCATCTGCCTACCACAATTTTCACTTCTGTCAATCCCAAACTACATCACCATTTTAATTAATTTGACAGGACTATGTGGATCCATATGTTTGTAGGCCCCCTTCAGGCATCTCAATTGAGTCAACTTGTTCCTATTCTAATTTAATGACGTCTACTCAGCCCAGTACTATTGTTGAGGATGAGACTATCCCTGCCGTTGAGCATACCCAAGGATCAGTGGGTTACAAACTTTGGTTGCATTCTTCCACAATCCTTCTGGTGGACACTTTTGGTAACGTTTTTGACCCTCAAGAGCCAAAATTTCACTGAGATCTATATAATAGGGTGGTGATCTTCTAGCAGAGTATATTTTCGATTTCAACTAATTCCTAATGACTTGAGCGTATAATACAGTTCTGGGTTCATCCAGTAATTTGCATCGGTGTCAACTTGATTAAATGAGAGCTAAATATGAGCAGCGTTATAACCCTGTTTGTCTTTTCTTGCTGAGGATACAAACATATGACCTCAAATTTTTTCCAAATTGACGAATTTGTGGAGTAGGCCTTCAGTTCCTGGTTTTTGCTGCCCAAAAGTAGGCCTGATTTTTACTCATCCTTGGGTCTAGATACCCACTATGTTCAGGATTTTTGTTTCTTCTCAGCTGTTCATGCAGCTTTTGAGGCTTTACATTAAGATAGCAAAGATAAATATATCCCAAAAATGGCCTTACTCAGCCATCTTTTGCACATGGTTACCAATTGGATGCCTTTAAGCCAGCTGTTGCATGTTCCCCTCTTATTTAATGGTGTAAAATTCAGGTTATCATGTTTGACTGGCGACCCCAGAATTATATCAGTACCAGACTGATCTTTTGGTTGACTGTCTTATTCTGGGAGATTGTTTTTCACCTGATTGCAGCCTTGATTGAATCACTGTTAACAGTTTTGTGCCTCCCCTCCTGATTGTTGCTGGAAATCAGCTACTACCAGCATGTGGCATATCTAGCTTTATGCCACTACGGCCCTTTTCCTTGTCATCCAGCAACTAGAATGGGCCAAATTGGTGCTCAAAGATAGGAATCAGGTCCCAAGTCGCCTCCCCCTTTTAAGCAGAGGAATAAAAACCTTAAAAATTAATCATTTTTATGAATAAATTTCAATTTAATATATATTATTTTTATTACTATTATATTATTCTTTTAAAGTATATAATCTGTTTATTATATATTTTTTCTTTTATTTTTATTTTTTTCATTGTTATTATTGTCCTATAATTTTGTATTTATCTTTCTTTTCTTCTAATCGCCCTCTTTTTAAATCTTCTTAGGAATTTTGTATGTACTTGAATATAGAAATGCCCCAAATTATTCTTTTTAATAGTGTAGGCAAAGTTTGACATTTTTTTCAATTACAGTAAATGGCTAACCCAAAATGCAATTTAACTTGTGAGTTTGGCCCAAATTGTGGGTATTACAAAATAAAAACTCATCACCCATAATAAATTAGGGAAGATCATACAAATTTCTCTAATTTTTTGCATGTCAGCCTTACAAATTTCGAAAGTTATTATCAAAAGCCTGGGCTTGAAGTTTTATTTAAGGTTTCTGCAAGCCGCTTGACATACTGAGAATAGCTTAAATCTTGTGGATATTGTAGCAAAGAATACAATAATGGCGGTAAATCTTGGTGTTTCCCATATGTTAATTTTTATAGGTTTTCTGATTATTCTCAGTTATAAACACCTATAAATATACTAAATGCACAGGTTCAGTTTCTGTGCGAAACTCTGCGTTGTATTATAGTAGTTGATATAATCGTTGATAATAGTATGGCAACTATTATCCATAGTTGAATTGAAGTATTAGATTTTGGTCTAATGCTTGGCCAGTATTTCCTCTTGAAATACTTATAAAGTCCTGAATAGTGAATTATTCCCTTGTACCGCCTAACTTGATCTACACTCAGATCCCTGTTTATAGCTTCTCTGGTTTGACACAATTGTTGGCAGCATCCCTGATTCAGTTCAGCTTCTTCTCTGGATCCCCGCTCAGATCCTTACTCTTTATTCTAAAGAGTCTCCCAATTAAAGCACATAGCAATAATTTCCCTGAGACTGAATAGAACTTGAAATGGATTCTGATACAAGTATACTAAGATAATACTCTGGTAATAAGTCCATAAAGTAGTGTAGAGAAGTGTGTTTTTATTGGTGAATTCTTTGGGGAATTTATAATGGGGAATTTGGCGCCCAACCCTTAGTTGGCACTTCCTTGATGAAATGGCAACCATTGCTGCTGAATTACCCATCCTCCTCTCAGCAGCGATGGTCTTCCCCATCCTGGCTAGGATTCCGTCATTGGACATCCTTGAGACCTAAAATGGAAAGAGTCAGAAAACATATCCCTAACGTTTTCCTCTCAATCCTAGTGAACCAACCATATTTGGCAAGCGACCTGCTTAAGTAATGGGTCTTGTTACCCATCAAGACAGGTCGCAAACCAACTGATCAATTTACTAGTTGCAGGTGGCATCACTCACCTCGCAACTTTAATCCTTAAATTCTCAATTCAGTTAGTGATGAGACCCAACTGATCCCAATTGGTACACCTGATAGTTAATCAACTATCAGATGCCCCTATTTCATCAGTAACTCTGCCTGACGAGTTCTTTAGCATTTATCCAGATTGATCCCTGTTGGATCTGACCAAAAGAATAACCTAAAATCCCCCAAACATAGTTGCCCCAAAATCAAGGTTGACCAATATCCAATTACTTTGCATTAGGGATTATTTCCTAGCAATCCCTGGTTATCTAGACAACTGGGAAAATGCACAAAAATCCCAACACATCCCCCCTCTTGCCTATATTTCCAGAGAGAAAAAGATTGGGGCAGGAGAACACTGCCTCAGACACTCAGTCAAATTTTTTATTTGTTCAAGAGAAATATGATCATCAGTACTCACCGCTGCTTGGGACGACCTTTGTCATGTGGCTCTCTACTTCTTCTTCCTTGCTACCACCTACTCAGAGTGCGGTCTCCTCAACCTTCTGTAATGCTGGGCTGATCAATTTACTCATGACAATATTAATCCTGGGATCTGGTTTTTCCCCCTGCCAGGGCATATACCCTGCTGTCATATTCAGGATTCTTGGTTTGGCGTCCTTGATTTACTGATTTTATCCTCGTCCTCAACAGGAGATTCTTGCTGTTGATGTTTGTTTCATGGCCCAATTAAGAATGCTCATTAATGTTTGCCCTTGTTATTTTCTCTTCATAACCTCTTGGCTCATATCATTCTTAATTCCTCTCTGGAGAGCTTATCCCATTAATTTTGAGATTGATTTTTCAGAAATTGGAGCTTAATTGATTTCAGAGTGCATAATGTCAACTAACATATAAGTCCAACATCCCCCCTCTCATCCAGCTCATATGTCGAGTTCTGAGCTGCAGTACCAACAGCTACTCAATAGTTTGTCTGATCAAGCTTTCGGCTCTTCCAGTGGATGAGTTGATCTGCGCTCCAGAACTTTTTCTATGGTCTTCCAGGACTCATACTCCCAGTCAATTACCCATAGCCAGTCCTTCTGTGAATTTCCTGGAAATGGTAACCAACCCACAAAACCAGGTTAGCAATTGTTTCAAACAACTTGCAATCAATTCTTCCTCTGTTTTTGATTCCATAGTTATAGTTTGAGAGTTTCCTGAATTGGATCCTTTTTCAAATACTCCTAACATCATCATCGAACCTCCTGAAGAAATGCCCTTTGCTCTCGATTGTTCATTCCTTGGTGGATCAGATTTTCTTTTGGAGTTCCTCTTCAAACTCAGTCAATATTACAAGCTAGCTGTCTTGGCCACTGAACTAACCATCAGCAACAGCGTACATTTCAAACTCCCCTATGCAGAATTAAGGGCCTAAGTCACCGAGGCTTTGTCCATAGCTCTAAATTCTTTTGTACTTGAAAACATCCTAGATCAGGATATTGAAGCCTATGATCTTTGCTTAGCTGGCCAAGCTCCTAGAAGTTGGGCCACAAAGCTTCCAGCCACTCCTAGCTTCCATCACTCATTCTTATTCAGCTTCTGAGAAGCGTGTATTCATCACTTTCAGGATGCTATTTGCTCCTTGCACAACTATCTCGTTTCTAGTGCGTCCCATTGGTATATTCCACTGATGACTTTGATAGAGGGCATGATTTTGCAACCCCCACCTAGTATCCCCTGCTCGTTGCCAGCCCATATGTCTGGTGTTCTTGACAAAGCCCATCGGCAAGCACTCAAGACCAATCTTCCAGCTCCAGTTCTATATCAAGATTACTCAGGGTTATTCACTGACTTCCTCTTCTTGTACTGTTGCTTCCCTCCCCACTCTGGGGTATAGTCATGTTTGGATGACTTTATAGTAGGAACTGATGCTAAAGACAAGGCTGGGTGACAGGAGGCCCAGAAGGTGAAACTTCAGGCTCTTCCTGACCTGAAACACACCTTTAGATCAACGCTGGGTGCAAGCCAAGCATGCCCAGGTTGATACTAATGGGGTGCAAAACGCCCAGCCTCTTATCTCAGCTCAGGCACTAAAACGGACGTTTTACATTATAAACAAAGATGGTTCAATTAGCTTGGTTGGAGTAAGGGTTTGAGTCCCG
>JAKSZP010003027.1:0-86069 GCA_022478985.1 Massospora cicadina
TCAACAAACTACTTAGCATATCTTATTTAAGTGAAGAGCCATCAACTCATTTACATTAGTATGTGATACCAGTAGTTAAGGTAAGAAAATTGATGATAGAGAACCCACTAGTTTGGGGTTAACCTGCAAGACAACAATGGATTTCACAATTCATAATAAGCCCTCTATACCCAGTTCACCTATTCATGTGGTTTACAAAGCCATCAACTTGTAAAGGAATAAGAAGAACCAGATACTACTACTCTTTTTGGCCATGGGATATCTAGTGCTCTATAATGATAATCATAGATCTCAAAACAATAACCTAATTGAGAAGGTCCCTATAAATTCCTAGAGAAGATAGTTACAATTATCTATACCCTAAAGCACTCAATTGAAGGCTATTATATGTCAGGTGTATATCAAGTTCCTTATGGCATATCCCTCTTTCATTATTTGATGACCACTACCTCCTAATAATTAATTTGACCCCGCTTATTAATTTTATTTTTATTGACTTATTGTAAATTTTATTTTATATTATTTTTTTGTTTATTTAACCAAAGTAAGCTGACCAGGAGATGATCATTACCAAAAATTAAAACCTAAAATTGTATCCTCACAAAATAAAATGAACAAACTGCCCAAAATGAGTGGATAACACACACATAACGTGAACTCAATAAACCATGTGGGACAGTGGGAACCTCTTATCCCATCATTTAAAAAAGGGGAGGAGGGTCAGAGGGCTCATCCTTAATAATGTGTTTATCCCAAAACATGTCACAGGCTATGGGGGAGAGCAGGAGCATCGGGGCATCAGTGGGATGTGGAGCTATATTTCCAAAAATTGGTGTGGTACTAAGACATCCACTATATATAAAGGTTCTGATGTAATTTATTAAAGTTAGTTCAGCTTTAATGCGTGCGTCAGGTAGTTTTTTGAACGTGGCGATATTGGTGCAGGTAATCTTTGATTTTGGGATTCTGCACTACCTCTGCCATGTGCTGAATGGCATCATTGGCTTCTTTGTGGGCTTTGATCAGCATGCCTTTTTGTAACTTATTAGCTTTGGAGGGAATATTGAGAGGAGGAATCCTCCTGCAAGCATCACCACTGATTTGGTGGCAGTTTTACAGAAAGGGTGACAATCTGGATTAGGAATTGCTTCAACAGCCAGCTGGTGGTTGCTGCGGAATGTTTTGCATTTTGATGGGGGGCGTATAAGTGAGGGGGTAGTTCCTCACTATCATCAATATTCACAAACCACTCAGTTTGCTTACTGCAGCTCTCAATTTTATTCTTGGACTCATCAATTTTGGCCAATAAGTCCCAAGGATTTTGGTTGACTTGAATTGGGGAGGTGGATTATTCCTGGGTTTGATTAGTTCGTTGGAGGATGCATGGGATTATTATGGGGTCCAATCTTGTGTTTGATTGGATGGAGCGTTTGTGGCACTGAGCGAGAAGAGGGCTTATTGGTGGCTGCAGGTGCAGCTGCAGCAACAGGTTTTGGGGGAGGGGGAGGTAGGATTGCGCCCCATACTAAAGTTGGTGAAGGATGAGCGGTGGAATGGATGCTGGAGGATGATAAAACAACGCCATTGGAAGTGGCTAGGATGGGCATTTGCAATTTGAGTGGTACAACTCAAAACATATTGGACATATCGTTCACCCACCCTCAACGTGGGCCCAGAACATATGGTTGGGGGCGGAGAGGATAATGATGGGGGAATTAATAGGGCAATTTTACTTGAATTGGGGCTGATCTTGGCATACACTCGAGGCCCAGCTAGGTGTGTAGCCCCATTTGGGACCACAAATTGCAGGATAGGAGCCATAGGCTTCCAAACCTTCCATCAGCTCCTGGTAGAGCTCTTCAGGGGGAAGGTGGGTGGGCAAACCAGTGAATTGGACCACCAAAGTGGTATCCGCTGGGCCAGGTCCGGGTTGTGGTGAGAGTGGTACCCTGGAAAACCAGGGGCACAGTTGCCGCTGTGGTGGTATCAGCTTCACATGTGAAGCTGAGATCAAAGTACTCCTTATTGAGGCGGAAGTTAAGAAAACTGGTGGGATGAATCACCGCCTGAGCCATTATTTTATAATGGCTTGGTCACGGTAGGGGAAAGTTTCCTATGGTAGACCCAAAGTGCAAGGAGAGTGTCTATAACTCTCCTGTTCCCAGCGTTGAGGTGCTTGCTGCACAGGGCTATTGCAAGGGAACTAGCCGTTAGTACCAAAGCTACTAGAGCCCAGCAGATGGTTCTGGAGCAATAATAACTAAATCAAAGGATTGTGATAAATAACCAACCAAAAGCGACGCCATGCATAAGGGGAGAAGGGGTAAACGTCCCAGGTTGGAGGGTACTTGGGCGAACCAAAGGTGCACTAGGGGATAAATCTCATTGTATCTAAAATGGAATGGTTAATGTAGCGCAAGACCTCCTAGAATGGGTCTGCGCACAGGATTGTCTGAAATAACATTTAATAAAAACAGTAAAAAATGGGGAAGTTTATTGTGCAAAAGTTGACTAATAAGGAATGTTGGTCAAGAAAACCAAATTTAAACATCATTGGGGTAATTTAGGGTCTGCCAAAGTGGTCCCAAGCACTGATTCACCAATAGGCAAACACTCCCATCTGAATTAGTAGAATACACCGAAATTGACTTCACTTGAGTAATCAATTGAAGTTGTATCTAACCTGAACGCATAATTTTATAAATAGAATGGGTTCGAAACCCTGCTCCTCAATCAGCCAAATCAAACCATCTGCATTAATTAAATATCTCATCCATTTTAACGCCTGGGCTGACGCAAGGGGCTGGGTGTTAGGCACCTAACTACTAACAACCTAGGCATATTTGGCTTGTACCCAGCGTTGGTCTAATGTGTGCTTGAGGTCAGGGAGGGCCTGAAGCTTCACCTTCTGGGCCTCCTGCCGCCCAGACTTATGAATGGGGTTGGAGCCCAATATCATGTCATTTAACTATGATACTATCCTCTCCTCCTGACGGGGCTCAACCCCCCTCCAGGGGCTTGCGCTAGGGAAAAGTTCATGTGGCTGGGGCCAACTTCATTGCGGCAAAGGTCAGTTTGAGTTGAGATCCAGAGGCCTGGGGGAAACGATTATGGAAGGCTTCAATCAGATCTTGGGCATGCACACAGTCGCGCGCTGAGACCCAACTGTTCTCTGCAGTGTCAAAATCCTTCCAAGTTACCAGGTACTCAAGTTTCCTTTATCATGGTGGGATGCTACAATTTCCTCCACTTCCCACTCTGGCGCCCCATCCATATGATAGGCCTCAGGAGTCTCTGGTGGGAGGCCCTCAAACAACGTCAATTTGCTCTCATGGAAAACAGAGAAGATCCAAAATGAAGAGGGAAGATCTAACTGGTATGAGGCATGGCCCACCTTTCTAACAACGCGGTAATAATCAATCCTCTTTGTCCCGGCTTTTTGCATGGCTGTTTGATAGGGATGTTATGAGCATCAAGCTTCACGAGATCTCCTTCTTTGTATGCTGGACCCACACGGCGCTTACCATCAGCGTTCTCCTTATAAACTTGCATTGCCACCTCCAAACTTGAGGAAACCACCTGGTGGACCTTAATGATAGTCTTGGCAAAGTACCACCGCTTCAACTTTAGATCCACGGTCGGGCTTCATGTTAAAGGCAGAGCTCAAACCATGGTTGGAAAAAAGGGGAACAACGGATAAAGAATGCAAAGTGTTGTTGTAGCCAAATTAGGTCATAGGAAGGTGAGAAACCCAATCTGAATGATCCACGGCGGTGCAACACCAGGGGAACTGTTCCAAGCACTGGTTCACTCGTTCAGTCTGCCCATCTGATTGAGGATGATAGGCGGTTGAACGGCAGGGGTGAATCTGAAGAGTCTTACAAAACTCTTCCCAAAAGACGGAGGTAAACTGGGGTAACCGGTCACTGATAATCTCTTGGGGAACCACATGACGCGCAAACAAATGAGTGACGAAGAGCCTAGACATCTCAGCCGCGGTTATTGTATGCTGCAAGGATTAAAGTGGGCGGACTTTGTAAAATGGTCCACCACCACCATGATGGCATCATAACCATCAGAGACAGGTAATTCCACAAAAAAATCCACCAGTAGGGAAGCACAGGGCCCTTCAGCCTTCTGGACTGGTACCAACAACCCCATTAAAGGTTGACGATTTGGTTTCATTTGGGTTGCAGATCAAGCACTCTTTACAATACCGTCCCACCTGAGCAGGCAAGCCCTTCCAATTGTAGGTGCGACATATTAACTCCAAAGGTTTTGCTATATTAGGATGACCAACTGTGAGTCCATCATAATGTTACCGGATGATTTCCAGGTGAAGTGGTCCAACAGGAACCCATAGGCGCCCCTGAAACCACACCATCTCATCATTCACGTGATAGCCCCTGAATAGATCCTACTGATTCAAAGCGCTCTTTGCAAGTAACATAGTATATTCTACTGATAGAGGCTGAGAAAAAACTACCTTTCTGAACATACTATATTCCTCCACATTTTCCAGAGGCGCCAGCGCTGGCCCATTGGCCAGGGGAGAGGGAAGTTGAGAAACAATTTTACTTGGCGAAATCATCACCTGTGTGTTATGAACTTCTACCTCCTTTGGATCAGGTTCTAAAGCAGGTTGCGGCTTAAAGCATCCTCCAAACCACCATCCTTACACTTGGTGAGCTCTTAATAAAAGGCAAATTGGGCAAGGGTCTCATGCCAACGGGTCTGCCAGGGGTTAGGACATGAGTGGCGCGGTAGTACAGCAAGGCACGGTGATCTGTACGTGCATGGAATGGCTGGGATAAGCCATGCAAGTGGTGACGCCAATAAGTTAGCGCCTCCACCACTGCTAGTAACTCATTTATCATAAACGGCGTAATTTAACTCAGGAAGAGACATTTTTCTAGGAAAAATCCCATCAGATGTACTATCCCATCTTCGCCTACTTGTAACAAGGCAGCCACTATGGCAAAATTGGAAGCATCAGTAGACACATTGAACTCTTTATTGGGGTCAACATGGCGGAGAACTGACGTGGACAACAGGGTGCACATCACTGCTTGGAAAGCATCTTCCAAGATGGGGGACCACTGAAGCAACTTTGCATCGCTAGCCTTGTATAAGGGTGCTGCCACCTTGGAAATATTGGGCGTGAACTTCTTGAGGAACGTAAACATCCCCAAAAAGCTCCCCAATTCCTTGACTGAAGTGGGGAAGGGCCACTCACGAATAGCCTTCTCCTTGTTGAGAGTTATCATGTATCCTTGGTCAAACATGACGTTGCCCAGAAAAGTGACCTGGGACTTGAAGAACTCACACTTGCTGATCTTTAGCGTGAGGAGGGCTGCTCTTAACCTCTCCACCACTTGCTGAAGGTGTGCTGCATGAGACTCATGATCAGATGAAAAAACTAGAATATCGTCCATTAGGCAACCGCGCATACCCAAACAAGTCCCCCAACGCTGCATAAATGCGGCGTTGAAAAATAGCAAGAGTATTTTTAAGCCCAAAGGGCATGACCCAAAACTGGAAAATACCCTTTCTGGTACAGAATGCAGTTAACCACTATTGTCCCTTTTTAATCCGGATCTGATTGAACGCATTGAGGCAATCCAGCTTGGAAAAGACCTTAGCCTTCTCCACATAGCGCGCAATCTGAGAATCCAAAGGGATGGGATGGAGATCTGGTACAGTGAAATTGTTGAGGGGCCATAGTCTATGAAAGGCGTAGAGTACCATCAGCCTTCTCAACAAAGAGAAGTGTGAGCATACAGGGGAGGTACGCTGAAAAATTGCACCTTTGGCTAACTGCTCTTTCACCCACACATCTAACGCCTCTTCCTCCCAGACAATCAATGGGTAAATGGGGGAAGAAATTTGCACCAGATCCATAGTGAGTTTGAACTCAGTCATACTCAGAATGATAAGGTATGTGTCAGCTGATGTTGCATCAAATGAAGATTCCAAACCCTCCAAACAAAGTAGGTAGGGAACCTCCACGGTCAGCTTTCGCATAGAGGCAAGGCTAAGAATGTGAAGGTGGGGCCAGTGGGCAATTCGCCCTGGGCTTTATCCTCCAACAAAGGAACAACTAATGAGCGACCATTCTTTAACCTTAGAGAAAGGGTATACTCTTTCAGGCTAGGCTAACGTCAAACTTCCGCCACCACTCCACACCCAAAATGATAGGGTAAAAGAGATTTTTGATAGTTTGGAAGTGATCAGACAAGTGGTGCTTGCCAACCTGATAGTTCACTGTCCCAATGACCTTCAGAGTGGGAATACCTTGAGGCTCCCCTACCCTAACCATACCACCTGGCAAGTAACTCAGCCCAAGGTAGTTGGCTAGGCTCTGATCCATAAAGTTTTTAGTGGCGCCAGTATCCACCAAAATAGTGGTGCTGAGTTTCCCTAAAGGAGAGGAAAGAATAGCAGTCAGTAGAAAATACCCAGAATGGTCTTTATTTATAGCAGACAGCGCCAGTTAAAACACCAACAAACTCGTACTCTGGCATTAAAATGTCACACTGGTATTGTTTTAGAATCAAAGAATGTTAGGGATACCTGGCCACACTTACTAATGAGGCCACATATCCAACCATATCTTCAGCAGTGGCATAAACATTGTTGTACTGTAAGCGCAGCTCCTCTTTAACTTCCTGAGTGCTGCAAATCATGGAAGAGGTCAAACGGGGACCTTTTGGGGTTATTCCATACACAGGAATAGGTTCCATAACTGAGCCATGAGAGAGCAAATATGGTTCAGAGGTATATATCAGGTTTCCAATATTAAACGCGTTTTAATACGTGAATGACCCTATTCCCATAACAGCAACAGAATACCCAATGTTATCCAAGGCCAACACCCCTATGCCCATCTGCGCTGCTTCTGCTGGCAAGAACTGAATGTACTTCTGAACTAAAACCCATTCTTTTAAGTTTAAATTATAAAATTTGGTGGAAAGTCAGGGAATCACAACTTTTGGACCCAGAAGCATCTGTGTTCACCAGGTACAAGCACTAAAGGTGGATGCTTCCCACTTGGAGGCAGCCAAAATAACGCCAACATGGGACCATCTAGTACTAAAAAAAATAACGCCAACATGCTCCAACCTTTGGACAAAAAGGGGAAACAGCGGCGCAGCTGACCACAGCCAAGTGCTGCAGCCTGCGCCCACAGTTCTCACTTTGGAAAAGTCCCACACAGAAAAAGTTTGTGCATATAAAAATAAAAGGTTGGTCAACTAATGTAAGGAGAGTGTCTATAACTTTCCTGTTCCCAGCGTGATAGTGCTTGGTACACAGGGCCAACAAAAGGGAATTAGCTGTTAGTACTAAAGCTACTAGACCCAGCAGAGGGTGCTGGAGAAATAATAACTAAAGCAAAATATTGCAATAGATAACCAACCAAAAGCGACGTGGTGCACAATGGGGAAGGAGTAAACATCCCATGTTAAAGGGTACCTGGGTGAACCAATGGTGCACTAGGGGATAACTACATTATATTTAAATTGGATTGGTTAATGTAGCATGTGACCTCCTCGAAGGGGTCCATGCACAGGATCGTCCAAAATAACATTTAATAAAAACAGTAAAAAATGGGGAAGTTTATTTATGAAAAAGTCAACCAACAAAGAATGCTGGTCACAAAAATCAAAAATTAAACTACATTGGGGTAATTTGGGGTCTGCCAAAGTGGTCCCAAGCACTGATTAGCCAATAGGAAAACACTCCCATCTGAATTAGTAGAATACACTGAAATTGACTTCATTTGAGTTATTGATTGAAGTTATATCTGACCCAAACACATAATTTAATAAATGGAATGGATTTCAAAACCCCATTCTTCAATCAACCAAATCAAAATTTCTGCATTAAATTGAATATCTCATCCAATTAATGCCTGGGCCAACACAAGGGGCTGGGCGTTAGGCACCTCACTAGTACCAACCTGGGCATATTTGGCTTGTACCCAGCGTTGGTCTACTGTGTGCTTGAGGTCAGGGAGGGCCTGAAGCTTCACCTTCTGGGCCTCCTGCCACCCAGCCTTATTCTTGGGGTTGATGTTTACTATAATGTCATTTAATTATGACACAAAGTCTGAAATGCATGTTACTCCAGGAGAGCACCAGTGGGCAGCAGGATACCACTTGGGTTTATGCAAGGTGGGAGTCAAGATGTTTCGGAGAAACAAATTGTCCCAGGGGTTTGATGTGAATGGGCGAGCCAGTCCAAGCACGTTTTCCTGTTGGACGGAAAATGGCATGGGGAGCTTCGCCACTGCCCCACACTGGGACAGCTGGCGGGGAAGCTGATGACATTATAGAAAAACTATGGCAGGCAATTAGGATTTACTTTTAAAGAACTGTGTAAATTGCTTGGAAAGTTATGTTGAGCGTAAAGAGATTTTTATTTTTAATTTGTTTTTAATTTTTGTTTAATTAATTTCTTATATCATCATATCAAATCATATATTATTTTATTTTTGCTATTTTATCTTAATTCATTTTATTTATATAATTAAGCTAATTTAATCTTACCTTATCATATTTAATGTTTTATCTGGGAAGGCTAATTAAGGAATAGACATTTCTGGTAATAGAGTATATACTTTATTACATAAAAGAAAGTAAAATTGAGCTTTTCTCCCTCGTTGCAATCACTTTTGCAACTTATTCAATTCAAGTCTGATTCTAGTTTGATAACCTCACAGAGGAGATTAGTCTGCGCCCATGTAAGGGAGCAGTTGGGCAAGTAAGGTAAGAGGAGCAGGTGGTAGGCCCGCGGCCTCAAACGTTTGAAAGCGCCCTGGAGAAACTGGTGGAATAGAAAAAAATAATAAAAAACTGGCGGTCACTATTTCCCCAGAAATCCTCACTTGGCAAGCGCGATGCAACCGGTAAATCAACAAGCCACACTCCCAACCACTCTCATCGGTGGAATACAGAGTCCGTGTGTTTCAGGACATCCAACAAAAACTTTATGGGAAAAATTTTGTGGGGATGTGCACACTTTTTTCCCAACCGCGGTGTACATTGCACCTCACTCCATATCATGCAGTTGGCTGGACCTCAGTTTTGAAAACAAGGAGGCAGCAGACGAAGCTGCTGTGGTGTGTGTAGTGATCAACCTCCCCAAAGGGCAATGTATCATTGAAACCAAACGCACCATATTGACAAAATCCAACCAAATTTTCCTCATGTTTGACTTTTTGCCTAATATGGTAAAACGTGCCATTTTAGAGCAGCACCTGAAAGATGGTCTCACCATATATGGCAAAATACAATCTTTTGAGATTCAACGCTTTACGCTGATGCCACACCTGTGCACTGGCAAAGCCATCGCAGTTCTGACCCCAACTGAGGAGATCATAAAGGACCTAACCCAGATCCCGCACTTTACATATATCAATATTGAAGGGCATACCACCCACCCTTTCTAGGTAACCGTGGACAGCGCGCCCCCCATCTGTACCCACTGTGACGCATTTGGCCATAAGGCACATGCATGCCCCACCAAGCAGGGCGTCACATTCCAAGAGCACCCCTCAGTGGACATGGCCAGCGGAGAGGTGCACTATGAACCAACTGTAAGCACCAAAGAGGCTTTCCCGTGGGGAGCACAAGGCTGCTACCTACTGGTAAAAACTATTTCCCCGCAAGAGCAGAAGAAGGCCAAGAAGGCCCGCAGGGCTGCAATCAAGAAAGCAGCCAAGGCCACCACCACTATCCCACACTCCCAACGCCAGGAGGAAATTGAAACCTTCACAGCAGAAGCAACTTGGGAATCCCTCAACCAATCTGATTGGGAAGCCCATGCCGATTGGGCCACCCAATCTAAGGATCTGATGGGTGACTTGATCTCACCCAAACTTTGCAACCAAGCTCTGGTTGAAACCGACTTGGGGTCCAACCTACCTGAAATTTTTTTTTGACCCAATCAATGGTGCACCAAACTCATCCGCACTGCAAAAAATTCATTCGACGTCAGGGAAACAAAAAGTGAAGGAAAAAGCCAACGCGAAACTTTCTGCTAAAATTAACAAAACTACCGATAGCGTTGCTGCAAACACCCATGCTGCCATGAAGGCCCAAGGGGATCTAGAGGAGGCTAGTGGGCCCAGGTGCCCACCCCCTCACACCTAAGGTGTAATGGGTAAACCTTCACTTTAGGGATGCTGAATATCGCTAGACTCAAGGCCTTGCCATCCTGGGCTAGGAAACTGAGTTCTTTACAAAAAAATTTACCCGTGGATATACTGGACATCCAGGAGTCCCACTGTCCACGAGGTTCTGAGGATGCTTAGAAAACCATGCTCCTCCCATCCCTATCCTTTTGGTCAGAGCACTGTGGGGTGCTAGTTCAGAAAAACAATTTTTTCAAATTTTTATTGTCAGAATCCTTCCTCAATGGCTGAGTCCTCATTGTCACTTTCTCATGGGCTGACATGGCACATGCTATCATCAACATCTATGCCCCAATCTATGAACAAGAGCATCGAGAATTTTTCTCATTGGTCAAATCCCTCCCACTACCCCCAGACCCTTTTGTAGTCGGCAACATGAACTATTGGCTAAACACACCCATGGACTGTTGGCCTTCCACCTCCCATGCCCCCAAGGTCAAATAGAACTTCGCGTTCTAAAGGCCACCCTTGGGTTAATGGATGCGCTACCATGGCAAGCCCCACTGCTCGAAAACATGACATGCCCCCATGTCCACAAAGGCCAATTAAGGTCCATGACCTGCATAGACCTTACCCTTACGCCGGCGAAATTCCAACCTCACATTTCCCACTTCCAAACAACAAAAGTTGAATTCTCCGACCACCAGCTGGTCTTAATAACCTACCACCTACCTGTTACAGTGGCTAAGGCCCCACATTGGTGCAAACTCCTCCATCCCAAACTTGCGTTTCCAGGATTTTCCATTTGGGTGGAATCAGCAACTTTGGCAAAAGAGTTTGTTACACCATTTTGCGCGGACCCCATCTCCACATGGTCAACCTTCAAAGAGGATACCATCCGCCACTCTCGCCACCTCTCCTCCCAACGCTCACAAGCCACATCAGCTGTCATTTAACGCGCTCTGGCAGAGTTGGCACACCTGGAGTCCAACATCCCAGCTACAGACTACAGCCCTGCATGGGGCTGGAAGTGGGCGGAAGCAGCCACCCACCTCAACGCGCTCAAAAGGCAACACAAACATCAGGTTTGTGTTCAGTACAGGGCCAAACACATTACAGAGGGCGACAAGTGAACCGCATATTTTCTTAAAAAATTTTTGCACCATGCCAGAGCGTGGCCTGCATACAGTTACAAAGATCAGATTTTAAGTCGCGGATACGTTAGCCAAAGTGGCAATTAAAATACAAAAGTATTACTCCAAGTTATACAGATCTGATCCAATTCAGCCAGACAAAGTGGCGGAATTTTTCGACCAAACTCACATCTGCACCATTTCCTGATACCCAGAAATAATGAATTTGATTACTCTGAATAAACTATGGACAGCCATCCGCGGTGCACCAAATTGGAAATGCCCAGGCCCAGATGGCATTCCATATAAATTCTATAAAAGTACTTCAAATATATATCCTCACTACTGTTGGCCTCACTTAACCAGAGCCTTCTGGAAACGCGCCTCCTGCCAGGAGGACAAGAGGCCTTTACCGTCACAATCTTCAAGAAAGGGGACAAGATAGACTTAGCCAACTGGCGCCCCGTGTTTAAAACTAACACGGATACAAAAATTTTAACAAAAATCATGGCTAACCATTTAAGGATTATAGCATCTGCCACTATCTCCTCAGCACAATTTGGTTACATACCCAGAAGGTCAATTTGGGACAAAGTGAACTATGTGGCTAACGAATGCCAGTCCACAGCCTCTGGGGAACTTGTATACTTGGACCAACAGAAGGCCTATTATAGAATAAACTGGTTATTACCTCAGGGCCTGCCTCCATCAATTCTGCTTACCCCCTCACTTCATCAACTGGGTAATGCTGCTCACGGAATCTGCAACAATGGCAGTGCATGGCCCTAGCTTCCTAACGGAAGTAGTCCGCCCTCAAAGGGGCTTACAACAGAGGGGACCCCCTTAGCCCACTCTTATACAACTTCAGCCTTGACCCACTACTTCGAAACGTGAATGCCCAACTCACTGGGGTCCATGTACCAGGTCAAGCCAGTCAAGATGATGGCGTTTGTAGATGACTGTGTGGTTGGAGCTTCTGATAATAAAGACGCACGTGCACTTGAAGCTCTCATCCAGGAGTATTCCTGGGTAAGTAATGCTGCACTGAACGCTTCCAAAACCAAAATCATCCTCCTTGGTTGGTATCAAACCTGCTGGGCCCCAGCGACTAGTGCCAAGCCCAGCCCATCTGCTCGCACACATGCTCGCCTTCCCTGATCGCCCCCCACCGCCCCACTAATGCTCCCCTTTGTGCCACGCCCTACCATAGGGCCAGTCCGCCATCTGAGCGTGTGGGTGGAGGCAGGCGGGTACGCATCAGCAGTAATGGAAAGTCATATTCTAGACAATGTGACGAAGCGCAATACCTCCCTCAGAGCCCACCCTACTTCCCTTACTGGAAGGGTTGTTTTAGCCAACTCTATGCTCCTCTCCAAAGTCTGGTTTGGAGCCCACGCAATCACCTTCACGCCAGGTTTTATCAAATCTATGTATGCCCTTCTACAAGGGTGGCTCTGGTCAGACCGCCCACCACCAGTGCGGCTTGAGGTCATGTTTGGCCCTCATCGTCATGGTGGCATGGGCCTGCTTGACTTTAAAGCCCATGCTGCCAAGATCCTGGGCACCTGGATTGCGGTCATCACCGCCCCTACGCTCCCCTCCCAACACTGGTCCCGCGCGGCCTGCTCCAACTTATCCTGCGCCTTGGGCCTTAACAATCCATCGAACCCTCACTCCCTGATGAAATACCTGGCTTCACACCCATCGGCCACAGGTCCTCATGGGACTAAAACCCACTACAAACGAATCATCCTCTCCATGCGGAGCACTGAGTGGAGAATTCATATTAGCGGACACAAAGCCCAGAGAGGCCGCCCCTCTCCTCAGTTCACACAAGAGGTACAGGGGCTACCCATCCAAGATGGCATGATCCCCACACGACCCCATGTCCTATCCAGGGTGGACTACCTGGACATGATGGACATCCCTTACTCCATTGAGACCCAAAAAACTATCTGTAAATATGCACACCATCCTCTGTTGCAGCCTCAAATCCGCTCCCATGTGTGGCGCTGCCTGAGGTGGGTGTACCATACGGCTGAGCGCTCTAACGCTTTACACTCATCCTGCGTTGTGTGTGGCCAGTATGGAACGCTGTTCCACCGCCTGGAGAAGTGTCCTACATCTAAAGTAATATGGAGCAAAGTTCAACGTCTGCTTGGCCAGGATCAAACACATCCCTTCAGTCTGTCAAGAGATATGTTTGCTTTATCAATGGCCTCCCCCTTCCACCCTCCCTCCATGCTCTGGTGGTTGCAATCTCCATGTGGACTATCCACACGATTTTCTTGGATGCCATCGCAGGCTCCATCCCCACCCTCCCAGAAGCTGTCCACAAATTCCGGTCTCATTTGGCGGACCACTTTCAGGCGTGGATGTTTGGATACCTCCCACCACGTCGCCGTCAGCTGGCCTCCTCCTGGTTCCCAGTTTGGTTCATTAAATCAGACCCCTTCCTCCACACGTGTTCAATTGTGGCTACGGCCCCTTACACGTTCCCTCCCCTTCCCCATAGTGGTGTTCCCGCTGGCAACAAGAGATATCATCGCTTCTCTTGGGTGCCTTCCCTGTTACTAAGTTTTGTTTCTTTTGGGTCAAATTAAGAAGTGTCCGTCCCATGGTCGGCCTTCCTCGCAATAAATTTAAATCTGAATTTAATAAGAAAGTAAAATTGACACCTCAGAGTAGACTTCTACTCTTGTTGTCAGCCAGTACCGCCAGGATATTAGATCATGGTATAGCCTATCAGTAAGGAACTACCCTATGATGGAACAGGAATGGAGGAATGAGTCAACCAGAATGAACCAAAGTAAAAACCATGATTCAATGAGTCTTCTCCACTTTGGTGTATAAAATTAAAGAGCCATGCCTGAAAATGTTCAAGCTAGAGGAAATGAAATCTGTTAACTGCTACATTAGAGGCTTTTACTGCACTTCTGGATGCATCTATTGTAAATATGTGGATAGAACATAGTGCAATAGCCACTATGAGCGAGTGAAATGAAGTGTGGATTGGATATTCTAGGTGGTTTGCAAACATGTCGCGAGATAAAGAGAAGTATTGTGTGCTTCTGTCGCTAGTTAGGCGCATAACTTTAAGCCATATAGCCCAAATTCTGAGGCAGAGTTCAAGATATTAGAGTAGCATTTCATGTTCACCACACCGCTCAAGTAGTGCGTGAAGCAACAGATCGCTCTTCAGTCTGATAGGTGTGCCTCAGACACCTCCACATATTAACTCTAATGCTAGGTTGGAGTAGAGGGTGATAACTGTACTTCCAGAATGTTTTCTGAGTGGTAAGGTCATATGTAATGTCTAATGCATTAGGATACTCCACCTTGACATAATAGGAGGGCTTTTCTGAATCCTCTTCTGGTCGGGGGCTTGCCCTTGATGTTCTAAAGTATACACTAGCATGGGTCTTCCCCTGCCATGTTTTGTTCCAGCAACTTTGATGCGCCATTTGTCTTGTCTGATGGCATGGAGCAGGAGTTTGTGGTTCTTTGGGACCCCTGTGGCCCAGTAGCATTAGGGTGTGTTGCAAGGTACTATAATAGGCTGTTGTGGTTTTGGGGGTTGGATAGGCCAAATGCCTGTGCAAAGTTTGATTGAGAGTTTAGGCCCAGCGTTGACTGGACAGTTTAGGTGATATAACACAGGTAATCCAATTCCTAAGATGCAGTGGCTTATTCTATAAAATTGAATAGACAATGTCACCGTTGTGTTGTGGGCCATACAGAGTTTCAGACGTAAATGGTGACAAGATCCTAGCCAAAGTCATCCCTGGAGCAAGGCATAGACTGAGAAAATAAATGAAGATGAAAAGGATTTGGCGTGTTCTGGAAACCATATTTTGGGTAGGAAAATTGAGTTGTCAATAACCACACAGCCTGTCAGGCCTGTGTTATTACACTTAAGAGAGGAAAACGGCTTAGCATATTGCTCAGTATATAATTCTCCTTTGTAGTGTTAGAATACTGACCTACCTCAATACATACTTAATGGTGGAGAAAGTCAGTAGTTTGATATACAGGAAAATGGCAAAATGATGGGGCTATGTAAGCTGAACACCTTGGTAGGTGATATGAAGGTGTTGACTAGCGTGACTGGTACTTTTCAAGTAATATGATTTTGAATTTATTTATATTTTATACCAGCATTTCTCACCACAGAGTATTCACACTTGGTGAGTTCCAGAGGTGGATGTCTACATTGTTTGTTAATTCTACTACACAATCGTCAGCAAATCCCAAATATAAACAGCTGCCTGTCCCTGTTCTATGACTCCAGCTATGCGTGAATCCTTTATGTGGAGGACAGGATTCTGGCTGAAATTATTAATAATGGGCTATGGGTCGCCTTGTTTAATACCTCTGTGGGTTGCATTTTGTTAGTGATGTATCCTAGCCACGTATATCCAAAGTGGCTGGTTCTGTGGGAAGCATGGGCCAATATTGATGAACCTTGTGGTAGTTTGGAAGCCTGAAGGAACTTTCTCTCAATAGGTCTAATTTATATGGTCATATGCTTTTTGTTGATCAAGGAACTTTAATGCTCCAGTGGCTTTTTATTGTCAAACGTTTGACACAGTGTGGTTGTTGTCCCAGATTAAACTTATGAGTATGAATTTATATTAGATGATGACAGTAGTCTTGCTGCAACTTTTTATAGCCTCTTAGCCATAACTATAGTAAAAATTTGTATCAATATAAGTGCTATGGGCGCTAATATTGGATATAACCATTTTGTCTATGTCTTAGATAATTTAATCACATATGCATTTTTGGCCTCCTGAGAGAAGACATGTACCCATAAGGCATTTGTTTATGAAGACCAGAGGCAGTGCTATGTTGTGGAAGAATTTTCTTATAGAATTCATAGAGAAATTCTATCCGCCCAAAGCATTTTTTATGCGCTGCATGAAGTACTGTTCAAAAGTCCTCCTATGTTATGAGGTTTATGATTTTGTTTTCAACTGGTGGTGCGCAGATATCAGCACTATTTTATAAACCTTGCAGTTTGTTCAGGTTCAGTTGAGAAGTCTTAATACAAATGGATTAAAATCTATGTATTATAGCTGACAATTCTTACAGGGGTTGTCACAGTATTATCTATTCTTTGAAACTGTGTAAAAGCTGGTAAAGCTTCAGGAGATTGAATTTCATAGGAAGTATGTTGAGCAGGATTCACATGCCTTTATATTCTTATCTTTAGCCATAACTTTAATGTGGTGTTGGTACTCACGGATGTGTGCTTTTTTATGAGCCAATACTTCTTATCATTACACCCCCATCCAGGGGGTGTCCGCCTAATGAAGAGTTTTTTCTATGTGGTATAACTATGCTTAAGCTCATATGATAATGGCTGAGTCTGCTTAGTGTTTGCAAGATTCTAGGTGATGGGCATTTTTAACTAGAAATTTTAAAGTTTTTCATGTTATATGAGGGTCTTTGCTGAAAATAATGATGATATCCTGTGCAATAGTATATATTATCAATCCGCTGATGAGTTTCAAGAATAGAATTTTGCCTGGGTAACTTTTTATACATGGACTTCCATGTAGATAAACTTGGTAAGGACAATGTCACTAAGACCAATCTATGATCAGAGAAGCTGTTTTATGTGGTTGTGTAGCTGTTAATTTCTCTGCAATAATCTTTTCAGGAATAGTAAAAGGTTAATTATTGACATTATCATTAGTCTGCCATCGTTCATATGGGGCAAGTCATGTTTAGCATGGGGTACTCCACTAGGGGTGGGATTTTATAGGCCAATAGTGGCCTTCAAAGTGTGAAGCTCAATATATCCCCGTGGGATTCCTATAGTTTCATAACACCAATTCATTTATGGGTTAGCCCAACAATTCATGTCACTAGCTCCAAAGATGTTAGGGGAAGGGAAAGCAAAAGGGATGGAATTTAAAAATCCTTGAGCTCATTTAGTTGTTTGGTGTGTAAACACAGGCTACTGGGAGCATTTTGCTATACCAAGAATTAGTTGCAACAAACTTCTTTCCACTTGACATCAATTTAGAGCAATTTTAGAAAAACCAAGTCAATTTCCACCACCGCCTCACCACACCAATCTCCAATATTATGTCCTTTGATCCACCACCTGCTGCCCCAGTATGGGGCAGAGATGCTCCACCCGCTAGCATTTACTGCCCAGCAAGCAAACACGTACAGAATGGCTCATCCAGTCCGCCAAATACATCTGGATGCCATGTCCCTCCAAAGGACTTAGCACTCCACCTCGCTTGAGCCCACCCACCCAACCTGCCCCCACCCCTAGCTCTACTCCAATCCAATATTCGCTTTTGCCTCCACATTGAGTATGAACGTCTCTTCCCGTACACTGACAAAGCAATAATTGAGCTGGCAATGGACACCTTTTCGCCAGCAGGGTTTATCAAATTCTGCCCTTACAAGGGCTATTATAATAATGGATTTCCCAGTGAAGAGGATGCAGCCGTTGCAGCATCTACGCCAATAAATGATAAAAATACCCCATTACCACCACCCAAACACGCTTCCCAGATGATACCACACTTGTAGTAACCTTTGCAAACCTCCCCTCACACCTTCCTCCTCAAACACTTTATGAGGAGTTGATGTCAGGGTTGTCCACATATGGAGAAAACCCTATGCTCCAATTCATTGTCCCAAGTAATGCTGAACGCCTTACAGAACCTCAGGCAACGGCCACTATTACCCCCACCAGCTGAACATGGTCCAGCACATCCCACCGCGTGTCTATATCCCATCTGCACCTGACCATCTCTTTTGGGCCCGCACTAACAACGGTCACACAATTTTCCCCCTCTGCTATTAATTGGACCACACCAAAAAGGTATGTTAATATAATTCAACCCTGCAAACAAGGACAAAACCACCCTTGAGGCCACACCAACAGCGTTCAAGTGAGGATTTTGGCTGCCCCCACCCCCACAGGCCATGCACTCAAATCAGAAGAAAATCTAGCACCTCAAACCCAAGTTGGACAATGTACACCCATGCCAACCAATCAGGTGCAGGCTTGGACCACTGTTCAATCCAGAAAATCTCCCGCCCCAAAATCTATTAAACCAAAATCAGCTACCCACATATTTTCCTGAATCAACCAAAATCTCTTAAAATTATTGGAGGAAGTGACCAAATCTTGGGAAATTGTCCCTCCACCAAGTTATCTAATTGATTTTACACCTTATCTAATTAAGACTTTGATACCCCAGACCTGACCAACTGATATGTCCCCAAACAAAAAACCTTTTTCCAATGTGACCACAACATTGCTGCAGCCACAATTGCTGCACCCAATAACCCACAATTTTGCATACTGTGTGAAAAATTGGTCACAGAATTTAATAAAGGGCTGCACCCCCTTGTTCCCCTCCAATTTCTTCCTACAGTGAAGGTGTAATCCCAACGCCTCTACAAACTGCCACCACCGCTGTCAAGTATGTCACTGAACTGGCAGATATTTCCCCATCCAAACGCACCATAAGAGCAAACACTGCAAAATTAGTTCAACTTCTTGACGCCTTCATCCATGTCAAACACCACGTTGCTGAACTCATAGGGGTTTTAATCCAGGACTAAATCGTTGATCTCAACAACTATCTACTTCACCTTGGCCCTCATCCCGCAGATGCCCCACCCCCTTACTATCAGCATTGATCCGCCTCTACAATGCTGAGCCTGATGATGGCCCGCCCAATCCCCCTCCCCTCTGCCATGATGGGATAAAATGGCTCGCTGCTATGCCACCTGGTAGGTAATTTTTTTATTACTTTTGTGTCTCTCTGCCTGAAAGGGCGGTCAATTCATTTTTTTTTACTTTTAGTTGGTTTAGTTGTGGAGTTTCTGTTATTTTATTAGCCATCCCTTGGTCGGCTTGCCTCAGATAAATAAAAAGAAATATTTGCAACAAGCACTCTGCCATTTAGATTTATTTGGGAGCTTTTGTTTTCTATATTATTGTTTACACGTACAACTACCACACAGTGGTGTGTCCAGATTGAATGTGTTGGTAAAATTTTGTTGGACCAAATGTCCTCTTAACAATGCAGACTTGGTTTATTTTATGACAAAGATGACTAGGAGGGGGATTCACAATAAATGTCATTTTAGATTGGGGCTTTTAGGCTCTTGTTTTTGTGACATTAAGCATCCTTATAATTGCTTGGACAGCTAATGCACCTCAGTATAAATTTGAAGGGCCCTTCTGTTCCACCTCTTCACTTTTCTTATGGTACTTGCGAGTTTTGGGTCCCTTTCCCATATAGTTGGATTAGGTATCATCAGTTGAATTGATTTTGTTATGATGCGCTTTCCATGCATTATTAAAATTTAAATTTATTGCGAGGAAGCCCGACCATGGGACGGACACTTCTGAAATTGACTTGACTGAGACAACACTTAGTAACAGGGAAGGCACCCCAGAGAAGCGATGCTATCTCTTGTTGCCAGTGGGAACGCCACTTATGGGGAAGGGGAGGGAACGCGTGAAGGGGCCGTAGCCATAATTGAACACGTGTGGAGGAAGGGGTCTGATTTGATGAACCAAACTGGGAACCAGGAGGATACCAGCTGTTGGCAGCACGGTGGGAGGTATCCAAACATCCACGCTTGAAAGTGGTCCACCAAATGAGACCAGAATCTGTGGACAGCTTCTGGGAGGGTGGGGATGGAGCCTGTGATGGCATCCAAGACAATCGTGTGGATGGTCCACATGGCGATTGCAACCACCAGAGCACGGAGGGAGGGTGGAAGGGAGGAGGCCATTGATAAAGCAAACATATCTCTTGACAGACTGAAGGGATGTGTTTGATTCTGGCCCAGCAGACGTTGAACTTCGCGCCATATCACTTTAGAGGTAGGACACTTCTCCAGGCGGTGGAACAGCGTTGCATACTGGCCACAAACGACGCAGGATGAGTGTAAAGTGTTAGAGCGCTCAGCTGTATGGTACACCCACCTCAGGCAGCGCCACACATGGGAGCGGATTTGAGGCTGCAACAGAGGATGGTGTGCGTATTTACAGATGGTTTTTTGGGTCTCAATGGAGTAAGGGATGTCCATCATGCCCAGGTAGTCTACACTGGATAGGGTATGGGGCCGTATGGGGATCACACCATCATGGATGGGCAGCTCCTGTACCTCTTGTGTGAACTGAGGAGAGGGGCGGCCTCTTATGGTTGTATGTCCGCTGAGACAAATTCTCCACTCAGTGCTCCGCATGGAGAGGATGATTCGTTTGTAGTGGGTTTTAGTACCATGAGGACCTGTGGCCGATGGGTGTGAAGCCAAGTATTTCATCAGGGAATGGGGGTTCGATGGATTGTTGAGGCCCAAGGCGCGGGAGAAGTTGGAGCGAGCCGTTCAGGACCAGTGTTGGGAGGGGAGTGTAGGGGCGATGACGGCCATAATCCAGGTACCCAAGATCTTGGCCGCATGGGCTCTGAAGTCAAGCAGGCCCATGCCACCATGCTGATGAGGGCCAAACATGACTTCTAACCGTACTGGTGGAGGGCGGCCTGACCATAGTCATCTTGCAGCAGGGCATGCAATGATTTGAAGAAGCTTGGGGAGAAGGGGATGGCGTGGGCTCCAAACCAGACATTGAAGAGGAGCATAGAGTTGGCCAAAACGACTCTAACAGTAAGGGAAGTAGGGTTGGCTCTGAGGGAGGCGATGCGCTTCATCACATTGTCTAGAATATGACTTTCCATTACTACTGATGCGTACCCGCCTGCCTCCACCCACACGCCCAGATGGCGGACTGGCCCTATGGTAGGGCGTGGCACGAAGGGGAGCACAAGTGGGGCGGTGTGAGGTGAGCAGGGAAGGCGAGCATGTGTGCAAGCAGATGAGCTGGGATTGGCACTGGTCGCTGGGGCCCAGCAGGTTTGATAACAACCAAGGAGGATGATTTCAGTTTTGGAAGCGTTCAGTGCAGCATTACTTACCAGGGAATACTCCTGGATGAGAACTTCAAGCACGCGTGCATCTTGATTATTAGACACCTCAACCACACAGTCGTCAGCAAACGCCATCATCTTGACTGGGGCTTAGCCTGGCACATGGACCCCAGTGAGTTGGGCATTTGCGCTTCGAGGTAGTGGGTCAAGGCTGAAGTTGTATAAGAGTAGGCTAAGGGGGTCCCCTTGTCGCAGGCCCCTTTGAGGATGGACTACTTCCGTTAGGAAGCCAGGGCCACGTACTGCCATTTTTGCAGATTCTGTGAGCAGCATCCCCCAGTTGCTGAAGTGAGGGGGTAAGCGGAATTGATGGAGGCAGGCCCTGAGTTATTCCCAGTTTACTCTATCATAGGCCTTCTGTTGATCTAAGAATACAAGTGCCCCAGAGGCTGTGGACTGGCATGCGTTAGCCACAGAGTGCACGTTGTCCCAAATTGACTTTTGGGTATAAAACCAAATTGTTCTGGGGAGATGGTGGCAGATGCTACAATCCCTAAACAGTTAGCCATGATCTTTGTTAAAATTTTTGTATCCATGTTAGTAAAAGAAATGGGGTGCCAGTTGGCTAAGTATAGCTTGTCCCCTTTCTTGAAGAGTGTGACGGTGAAGGCCTCTTGTCCTCCTGGCAGGAGGCACGTTTCCAAAAGGCTCTGGTTAAGTGAGGCCAACAGTAGTGGGGATATATATTTGAAGTACTTTTTATAGAATTCATATGGAATGCCATCCGGGCCTGGCATTTTTGGTTTGGTGCACCACAAATGGCTGTCCATAATTCATGAAGAGTAATCAAATTCATTGTTTATGGGTATCAGGAAATGGTGCGGATGTGGGCTTGGTCAAGAAATTCCGCCACTTTGGCTGGTTGAATTGGATCAGATTGGTACAACTCGGAGTAATTTTTTGTGTTTCAATTGCCACTTCAGCTAGCATATCTGCAATGGAATCATTTGATCTTTGCACCTGTGTGCAGGCCACTCTCTGGCATGGTGCAAAATTTTTTTAAGAAAATATGTGGTGCACTTGTCGCCTTTTGTGATGCATTTGGCCCTGTACTGAACACAAACCCGATGTTTATGTTGCCTTTCAAGTGCGTTGAGGTGGGCAGCTGCCTCCGCCCACTTCTGGCCCCATGCAGAGCTGTATCCTGTAGCCAAAATGTTGGACTCCAGGTGTGCCAACTCTGCCAGAGTGTGCGAAATGACAGCCAATGTGGCTCATGATTGTCTGGAGGAGAGGTGGCGAGATTGGTGGATGGTATCTTCTTTGAAAGTTGCCCATGTGGAAATGGGGTCCACGCAAAATGGTGCAACAAACTCCTTTGCCAAAGTTGCTGATTCCACCCATGTGGAAAATCCTGGCGACGTGAGCTTGGGGGGCAGATTTTGCACCAATGTGGGGCCTTAGCAGCTGTGACAGGTTTGGTAGGTTATCAAGACCAGTTGATGGTCAGAGAATTCCATTTTAGTTGTTTTAAAGTGGGATATGTGGGGTTGGAATTTCACTGGCATAAGGATAAGGTCGATGCGGGACATGGACCTTAATTAGCCATTGTTGATGTGGGGGTGCATCATGTTCTCGAGCAGCGGGGCATGTTGTGGCAGCACATTCATTAACCCAAGGGTGGCTTTTAGAACGCGAAGTTCAATGTGGCCCTGGGGGCGTGGTAGGAGGAAGGCCACCAGTCTGTTTGAATGTTTAGCCAACAGTTCATGTCACCAACACAAAAGGGTCTGAGGGTAGCAAGAGGGATTTGACCGACGAGAAAAATTCCCAAGGCTCTTGTGCACCATTTGGGGCTTAGATGTTGATAATAGCGTGTACCACATCAGCCCACAAAAAAGTGACAACAAGGACTCGGCCATTGAGGAAGGTTTCTGACAATAATAATTTGAATTTTTTTTCCAAATTAGCACCCCACAGTGCTTCAACCAAAAGATAGGGATGGGAGGAGCATTGTTTTCCAAGCCTCCTCGGAACCTCATGGACAGTGGGACTCATGGATGACCAGGATATCCACAGGTAAATTTTGTTGTAAAAAACTCAGTTTCCTAGACTGGAAAGCAAGGCCTTGAGTTTGGCGATATTCAGCATCCCTAAAGTGAAGGTTTCCCCTTCGCACCTTAGGTGCGAGGGGGTGGGCACCCAGGCCCACTAGCCTCCTCTAGATCCCCATAGGCCTTCACAGCAGTGCAGGTATTTGCAGCAACACTATCGGTATTTTTATTAATTTTTGCAGAAAGGTTTGCATTAGCTTTTGCCTTCACTTTTGTTTCCCCAACATCGGACAAATTTTTTGTGGTGCAGATGAGTTTGGTGCACCATTGATTGGGTCAAAAAGAATTTCAGGTAGGTTGGACCCCAAGTCATTTTCAACCAGAGCTTGGTTGCAAAGTTTGGGTGAGAACAAGTCAACCATCAGATCCTCAGATTGGGTGGGCCAATCGGCATGGGCTTCCCAATCATATTGGTTGAGGGATTCCCAAGTTGCTTCTGCTGTGAAGGTTTCAATGTCCTCCTGGCGTTGGGAGTGTGGGATAGTGATGGTGACCTTGGCTGCCTCCTTGGCCGCGGCCCTGCGGGCCTGCTTGGCCTTCTCCTGCTCTTGCGGGGAAATAGGTTTTACTAGAAGGTAGCATCCTTATGCTCCCCACGGGAAAGCCTCTTTGGTGCTTACAGTTGGTTCGTAGTGCACCTCTCCGCTGGCCATGGCCACTGAGGGGTGCTCTTGGAATGTGACGCCCTCCTTGGTGGGGCATGCATGTGCCTTATGGCCGAACACATCACAGTGGGTGCAGATGGGGGGCGCGCTGTCCACGTTTACTGGAAAGGGTGGGTGGTATGCCCTTCAATGTTAATATAAGTGGAGTGCAGGATCTAGGTTAGGTCCTTTGCGATCTCCTCAGTTGGGGTCAGAACTGCGATTGCTTTGCCAGTGCACAAGTGTGGCATCAGCATAAAGCGTTGCATTTTGAAAGATTTTATTTCGCCGTATAATGGTGAGACCATCTTTCAGGTGTTGCTCCAAGATGCTATGTTTTACCGTAGTAGGCAAGAAGTTGAACGTGAGGAAATTTGGTTGGATTTTGTCCATCTGGTGAATTTTGTTTTGATGACCCATTGCCCTTTGGGGAGGTCAATCACTACGTGCACTGCAGCAGCCTCATCTGCTGCCTCCTTGTTTTTGAAACCTAGGTCTAGCCAACCATGTGACATGGAATGAGGTGCAATGTACACCGCGGTCAAGAAAAAAGTGTGCACATCCTTACAAAATTTTTCCCATAAAGCCATTTGTTGGATGTCCAGAAACACGTGGACTCTGTATTCCACCAACGAAAGTGGCTGGGAGTGCGGTGTATTGATGTACTGGTTGCATCGTTCTTGCCAAGCGAGGATTTCTGGGGAAATAGTGACCGCCAGTTTTTTTAATTTTTTTTTCTATTCTGCCAGTTTCTCTGGGGCGTTTTTGAACGTTTGAGGCCACGGGCCTCCCACCTGCTCCTCTTACCTTACTTGCCCAACTGCTCCCTGACATGGGCGCAGACTAATCTCCTCTATGAGATTTATCAAACTAGATTCAGACTTGAATTGAATGGGTTGCAAAAGTGATTGCAACGAGAGAGAAAAGTGCGCTTGCCATGCATTATGCGCTTAATTATTCTGTGCAGTTGATCTGAATTTCCTGGGCTTGGTGAATGAGATGTAGTTCCATTGTGCATGGGTTTGGTTTGATTTGACTGGGTTGAATTTTGGGAATGGTCTGGAGCATCTAGGTTCTACACAATTACTTCCAAATTTGCATTTTCATATGTTAGATAATTTATTTGGTTTAAATCTCTTAGTTTCTCCATGTCCACTTAGATTTAGTTGGAGTAATGAGGTATTTACCAATATTGTTGCTTAGCCTGTGGCACCTTTGTGGACCTTTTGGGCACTTTGCAAACTTTAGGTGAGAATGGACCAATAATTATATATTGTCTATCTTCTCCACACAGAACTTGTGGTCAGTAGCAACTATTTTTTCAATTTCATCGTTGTCTTTTTTCAATGCTTTGTCATAGAAGTCCAGTGCCATTAAGCCTTCTTTCACTTGGAAAGCATGGATTTTGTGTCCTTGATCACTGCTTTGGCTACAAATAGGGGTGAATAATCTGGTTTTGACATAGAAATCTTATACACACTCCCATTTGGAAGGTGGAAGATGGCAGTTGGAAAAATTATAGTAGGATAAATAATATCCTCAAGAGTGGGCTATTCACCTCAATTGTTTTAAAGTGAAAAGGTATGGGCATGAGGTAAAAAAGCTGCTTTTCTAATTGTTTTTCTCTCCATTTCTGGCTAGGCCTGCACTTTGTTCATCCTCAAAGAACTTTTGAGGCAAGTTTGTGGGGAGGGAGTCAAAGGATATGATCAAAGAGATAGCTTTGTTCCATTGAGTGCACTGTAGGCACAATTTTCTTTGAGAAGATCAATTGTTACACAGGTTTTTGCTGTAATATCAGCATCTTCATCTGTTTTAAAATAGACATCAACCCATCCGCGGGGGTTATATGGGCTGTACCATAAGCAGCATGTGAGGTTAAAGTTTCCAGTGCCTTTCCCACTATCTAACAAAAACTGGAGATTCTACGCCTAGTTACAGGTGGAGACCATGCTCACAGTGGATAAGGGTTATAAATTGGATCTCTAGTTAAGCATTTTGGTTAAATTTAAATTATACAAACCCAGATGCTGTCTAGATTAGAGTTACATTGATGCATGTTACATGCCCTTCCTCCAGGACGCTTTTTGTCCTTAGCCAAGGTATTAAAAGCCCCATCAGCTTCCACTGTTCTCGCCCAGTTCAGTCTATCTCTATTGTACTCTCTCATTCACATGTGTGGTTATCAAATTTAGTGGTTGTATAAATCATCCTTTCTAAAAATGATGGTAACTGAAAAGAAAAGCTTACCCACCCTCACTTTTGTTCCCTGATATTAGGTCAAATGGTGGGGGAATGTTAAGACTTTTTTGACCAACCATATGGAAAATTGTTTATATACCTTATTATATTTCGTCAATCTTTAAATCAAGGCTTTATTTGATCTTAAAAGTAAAATGAGGTGGGTCAACCTTGGGACAAATATACCACGCTGAGATTTTTTAGCCTGTGCTAGTTTTAAACCTGTGTCAATCAAAATTATCAACCCATAGTGGAGCAGGAACAGCCCCGCTATGCTACCACTCATCCTTTAGTTTGATCTTGACTTAATAGTTATGCTGATCCACCACACCTGATTCAGTATAGTAATCTATGTCTATTAGGTTTTCACTGCTTATTGATATTATTAAGTTTACAATCAAATTCTTGCCACCCCACCGGTTCTAAACCCAAATTTACTAATTTATATTAATCTAACTTAATCTTGTGGCCATGGAAAATCAAATGAAATATTTTATTAAAATGCTTTTTTGCCAGAGCGCGTCTGAATATGTTATTAAAAGTAAACTTGAATAATTGACCTTGACCTTGCATTGACTTAAAATGACATTAAAAGTTTGTTTTATATTGCCCTTAGCATTAATGGCTTCTCATTTGTAACCTTGTTTCCCTGTCCTTCTGGAACATTTATGCAAATGCTAATATTCCTAAGTGAAGTTTAATTACAAAGTATCTAGGATCAATAGACCCATTTATAGTAGGTTCAAAATGAAGCGATTAGCATTTGGAAAGGGATCTTTTCTCTCTATTAATTGCTGCTGTAGCCTAGCATGACTAAGAGAACACAACCACCAGTGATCCTTAAAGTCACTGTTAGCACTAGATACTAAGGTGTGCTTTATTTTTTTAGTTTTATAGAAACTTTATTATAAAAAATTTTGTAACTACTTTCTTTTTTTCCAGGTTCTGTTTACATACAGAAAACCTGTTGTTAAGTGCAAACTGACCTGTGCATTTGAAAAATGTCGCCTAAGTGCCATTTAAACATCCCTGCTACTCATGAGGACTGCAATATCTTTATACATTTTTCTTAAGGCACACTTTCTATCGTTTTTTACTTGCAGTAATTTCAGGATAAAGCTTTATGTATGTTCTCACTTGGATAGTTGATGTTAGCATCACTATGCAAGTCTCTAGATACTAATGGATCTTCATAAATCATATAGAAAATTCTCTACTTACTTTGGTTTAAATATGCTGACCCTTATCAGTGATATATCAATTCAGTTCTTCTACAACTCCTAAATGTATTGTTAAATTTAAGATTTTGGAGCTCACCTCTTTAAATGAAGTTGATTACTTCAAAAGATACCCAATTGCTGAACAAAAACAACTTTTGGGTTACTGGCCCTACTGTGACCCATCCAGATAAAAATAGGACTTTCATGAACTGCTCACACTTGACCTCTATTTCCTTTTCATTTCAAAGCTATGTTTTGTAATCATCAATGAGATCGCTGGTAGAAGTGACAAAAGCTTCTGTCATAGTGGGATTTAACTCACCACTTGCTCTTACCCAATGTGATACATGAAATACACATCTCTTTTGAATTCAGAAGTAAAGGAGTTAGTAAGTCTTCTTTATATTCAGAGCATTTATGCACCTCTATCTTGGAGCCCTCTGTTGTAATTTTATAATCTAGGTCCTCCTCTAAGTCTGTAGTCTCACTTTTCTAGGTAAAACAACTCATATTATTGTTTTAGAACCCCTTTTTTTAGTACTAGATGGTCCCAACCCAAGGGGGGGATTCATCGATGTTTATTGAATTACGCCTGGGCTCCTAAGAGCCTGAGGCGAGGGAAGGGGAGGGAGGAGGCATCGAGAAAGGGAGGGGGTTTGCGCGCCAGAGCCATGCTGCAGTGACAACTGAGCGGGGGAGGGTTGGCGACATAGTGCAGACCTTCAGAGCCATCTCAAAGTGTACCTGAAAGTGGGTGATCATGTGTGGAAGGGTCCACACCTGCTGGTCAAAGGCAGCACGAAGGAAGGAGTTATGGATGGTCCAGATGGCTATGGCATAGGCGAGGACATGGAGGGGTCGGTGGCAACCAGGCAATGTCTGCTCAAACATGAGGTCTTGCACAGGGTGTCCAGACCAGGGCTGAGCATGGAGGAGCGCGCGGGCCTTTGGCCAAAATGCGGCGACACCTGGACAGGTGAAAAAACGATGGAGGTGGGAGTCAATAGGCTCCACACAGCGGGGGCAGCTTCGGTGCTGGAAGGTAGGGCTAGTCCGGTCCCCTGTCCTGTATGAACAGTGGAGCACTCTCCATAAGGTGTTGGACACCTTTGCTGACAGGATGGGGTGTTAGACGTCCTTCCACAATTCCTTAAGGTCAAATCTCACGGAGGGAGGGAGGAGCTCAAGGAGTCTTGGGCGGATGGGAGGACGATCTTGGGGGTTGAGGCGAGTTGTGACAACTTGTCCATTGTGCACAATTTCATGGCGACGTGGGCTGAGGCCAGGGCCTTCCCTTCTGTATGGGAAGGCATGGTGGATCCGCGCGCCTACTCGTTTCAGGGCAAGGAGAGCCTGGTTCCAGTAGGGGGATGAGGATGGTTTTAGTCGATGGCCTGGGTGGTTTGTGAGCCACTCCCCTAATGAGGTCAGAGATGCTCTAGGAAGACCCAGAGCTGCTGACACTGACTGGCGGAGGGCGGGCGCCCATTGGGGCATGGGGGTCGCGTCCCAGCAGACAATCGGCCATAGGAACTTCAGGAAGATTGTGGTGGCGTGGGATCGCGTGTCCAGAAGCCCTAGGCCCCCTTCATTGCAGGGTCGGGCAATGGTTGAGAGGGCTATTGGTGGATGGTTTGAGCCCCAGATCCAACAGCGGAGGAGTACATTGAGCCGCGTATAAAAGGCATCTGTGAATGGGCAGACGTGCGCTAGGAACCAGACTTTGGAGAGGAGGAACACATTGGCCATCAGAGCTCGACCCTGGGGGGTGATGTGCCGCCGGTTCCAGCTGGCAATCCTGGAGTTAACTGCTGCAAGGAGCAAGTCCTCATTGTCTTTTAGCGCAACTCCTTGTTGGTTGGTGAGAACGCCCAGGTGACGGAAGGTACCGCGCTCAGGTTCAATACCAAATGGTGGGGGAAGGTGGGGGAGCCGACCTGTACAACTGTTGTCTTGGAGGTGTTGACCATGGCGTTGGACGCCTTGGTGTACCTCTCAATGGTCACAGCAGCGAGGGCAACATCCCCAGGGCAGCCAAATGCAATGGCAGTGTCATCTGCAAATGCCATGGTGCGTGTGGGGGCTTTACCTGGGACCAGAATCCCTGTTAGCTTGTCCTGTAAGGAGGCCAAGAGGGGGTCAAGGGTGATGTTAAAAAGGATAGGGCTCAGGGGGTCCCCTTGCCGGAAACCTTGTCCAACTGGTACTGCCACTGTAAAACCCATTGGCGCCAGGACTCTGGTGTGGAGCTGGTCATAGAGCGATGATATCCAGCGCCTAGCTGCGGGTGGGAGATGGAAGCGGGCCAGGGAAGCATCAATATACTTCCAGGCTACCCGATCATATGCTTTCTCCATATCCAGAAGAGCCACAAAGCCATTCACCTTACGAGAGTTAGCAGTCAAAGTCACGTGAAGGTCATTATAGTTGTCCCATAACGACCTCCCCGGAATAAAACCGTACTGGGATGGGGAGAGGCGAGGTGACACCCATTTGGTGATGCGGTTGGCCAGAAGCTTCGTGAAGAGCTTGTGGTCTGTGTTGATCAACGCTATGGGGCGCCAGTTCGCCAGGTTCTCACGGTCTGACTTCTTGTGAATGAGGGTCGTGATTGAGCCTCTGGAGTCGGGGAGGACCTCGCCATTCACCAAGAGTGCAGCGAAGAGGTCGCGGAGGGTTCTGGCTATCACTGCAGGTTCCAGAAGGTACACCTCAAAGGGTATTCCATCTGGGCCTGGGGCTTTAAGCCGTGGGGATTTCAGAAGGGTTTCCATCACCTCCTGGATGGAAATAGGCGCCAGTAGAGCCTCATCAGCCCGTGGGTCAATGGGCGGCTCTGGAGCCCGCCACAGGAAGTCTTGGATGTCCGATGAGTCCACCTGGGTGGCATGGAAGAGGCTGGAGTAGAAGCGGTGTAGTTCCTGCGTGATTTCCTCCTTATCTGAAGTGGTTGTAGTGCCAATCTTCAGTGCAGTAATATCCTGCGCTGTTGACCGGGCTTTCTGTTTCTGAAAGAAGAAGCGGGTGGGGCGTTCCCATTGAGCATAGTAACGAGATGTTGTAAAGTTTGCTGCCCGTTCTTCCTGCAGTGTGAGCTCCAAGCGGAGTGCTTCCTGCGCCGCTTCCCAGTCTTCCAACCATCTGGGAGAGGGCGAAGGCTGGCAGTTTCGCTCTAGATGTCTGATTCTGGCTTCCGCCCTTTTGACTCTGGCGCGAGCTGCAGTCATCTGGGCTTTGGCACAGTTGTAAGCAACGCGGGTGATGCCCTCCTTGGTCACCGCCCATCTAGCCTTGTGGTCAAGCAGGTGGGGTGGGGGGAGGTGAGAGTCTCCCGGATGGTCATAGACAGCTTCTCCTTAGTGAAGGGGTTGTTGAGAAGAGCTGGGGCAACCCTAGGCCAGAACCTACGCGACGGTCTAAGTGTGGTGGTGAGGACAACGGTGAGTGACCTGTGATCACTCAGATGGTTGTCACGAGAGATGGGAGAGGAGACGCGGCCAATTAGCAGGGGGCCAATCAGTGCCATATCTATGCGTGACGCTGACTGGAAAGCTCCTCCATCATACTGGATCCTAGTCATGCAACCTAGGCCAGACATGGAGGGTGGAAGCGCATCTATAAAGCCACTCAGGCGAAGGAAATCCTGGAGGCGACTTGATCCAGGGCGTTCCTTTGCTGCAGGGGGGTAAGAGTCACGGACGCGACTTATGGTTGTGTTGAAATCTCCTAAGAGAACTGTATTCCGTGGGAGATTGAGTTGGAGGAGCTCTTCCAAGAGCCGATTTTGCTCCTGACCTGCATTAGGCAGGTAGATGCTTGCAGCGAAGAAGGAGAAGTCAGGAGTGGTGAGTTTGGCCAGTATGAGGCGGCCACCTAGATATTGTGAAAAAGAATGGGTTTTAACCCGGGGATTCAAAACAATAAGGGCGGCATGGTTTGTCCAGAAGGAGCTGCCTCCAAACTGTTCATTCCATGCGGATTGTTCGTGAGGGAGGATATGGGGCTCCTGGACAGCAGCGATGTCAATTTGTGCTGACCTGAAGTTTCGGAGGAGGCGGGCTCTCCGCTTAAAGTCCCGCAACCCATTTGCGTTGATGGATTGCAGGGCCAGGGTGCTGCCATGGGGACTCATAGCTGTTCCCCTCCATGTCCTGGGGGTTGCCAGCGCTTAAACCTGCTGCTGTGAGGCGGCTAGTTTTGAGTCCTTTAGCTTGACTATTAGCTGCAATCCGTGAGGAGCGTCGAGGGTTCTGAGGGGAAGGAGAGGGTGGGGGGCGGAGGACCCAGTAAGCCAGCCTAGGATGCTGCCCCGCTCCGTTGCAGGGGAAGGACCTGAGGGTGCTCAATGGTGACCTCCGCGGTGTCCCCATTTGATGAGTCTGAGTCCATATTCACTTCCTCCAACACTGCAAAGGATCCGCGCGAAATGGACTGTGGGGTTGGGGTAGGACTCTTTGAGGTGGCACTTCTACTGCAGGCCGCGAGTTGCCAGTCCATGCTGGTGGGCATAGCTCCATTGGGAGCTGAGGGCTGATGCGATAAATCGCTGGTGGAGGTTGGTGGGGGTGCCGCGGAGCCCTGAGTGGGGGTGGCTGACGAGGGGCACCCTGTGGGAGATGCCTTGCGCTTGGTGAGAGAGGGAGTTGACTCTGGGAGATTGGAGGGGGTGCCCATTGGAAGGGGGGCATGAGCGCGAAGGTATCCCACACCAATAGTGGGGTTAGCTGTTTCAACTGCTAGGCGTAAGGCCTCAGGGGACAGGTCTTGAATGGGAACCCATTGTGTGGGTTGAGGAATTGCTGCTGCAGCCATGTGGGATCGTTTTTGGCCTGGTTTAGGCCCCTGGGTGGTGGCTAAGAGGGCTTGTTTTCGAGCTGTGCAGCCACTATACAAGTGTCCAAGGGCGTTACACCATGAACACCGGGGGCGCGCCTGATCAGGGTCGACAAAAAGATCTCAGGGCATGCCCCAACTACCGCCACACGAGGAATAACCTCAATGTTGCGGGATACAGTGGGGGAGGGGATGAACGACGCCCTAGCAGTGCGAGCTCTTTGAGTGGGAGCATAGTAAGAGGGGACGCTAAAGTCCACTGAAAGAACAGACCCAAATTCCATTAAACCACGATGGAGTGCCAGTTTAAGAGACTCAGGATCAACAGTCGTTGGTAGGTTGGAAAAAGTAACCCATGAAATTTTCTCCAGGTGAGAGCGTGTGCGGGAGATGCGAAGAGATCCGCGTGGAATAATGACCTGGAGGGTGGCAGCATGGTCAGCAAGGGCAGCTTCAGTGAAGCCCACATCGATGTAGTGGCCCTCCACTGATTCATGGATGGTGGTGTTAATAGGGAATGTCTCTGCAATCGCTGCAAAGTATGAGAAGTAATCCTCTGTATAGAATTCAACAGGGTTATGCCCATAATAAAGGCGAATTGCGTGGGAGAGGGTTGAGCGAGGTAGAGCTTTTTGCGCTCTAGTTTCGGCCCATTTCTTCTTAACATCGGCAATAAACGCCACTTCACGGGGATCAGCTTTGGGTAGCGTTGGTGCCAGAGGTTTTTGCCACGCCCCAGTGGCTCCTTTGGTACGTTTGTGTTTGCTTTGGGCTGCAATTGCAGGTTGAGTGTGAGCTGGTGGTTTGGACAAGTTTGCGGAGTTCCCTTGTTTCTGGAATGTTACAGCAGTTGCTGGCGTCATATTAAATTGAGGGCGGTTAGTTGGGCCTCGCTAAATTGGGGAGGCCCATCCAGATTGGAATTAACTCCAGCCAGTTGGGAGGAGGGAGATGTTTCATCACCATCCCAATCTATTTGGGTAAATTCAGCCTGAGTATTTGCTGTGATTTCGTGGGCAAAACTCACTGGCTGATTGGTGAATTGGTCGTTTTCAGCATATTGAGATAAAGTGCCGACTTGAGAAGTGCCGATTATGGGGTTTAAATGGGACGGGTGAGATTGGAACTGGTGTGAAGTTCCAAAATCTGAACCATTTAAATCCCCATTGGGAAGAGTAGATTGTCCCAATTTGGTGCTTAGTGAACCAGAATGTGCGGCTAATCCAACCTTACATCCGAGGGTTTGGGGGCCAGGTGATTGTTGGGCCTCGCTAAATTGGGGAGTCCCTTCCAGATTGGAATTAACTCCAGCCAGTTGGGAGGAGGGAGATGTTTCATCACCATCCCAATCTATTTGGGTAAATTCAGCCCGAGTGTTTGCTGTGATTTCGTGGGCAAAACTCATTGGCTGATTAGTGAATTGGTCGTTTTCAGCATATTGCGATAAAGTGCCGACTTGAGAAGTGCCAATTACGGGGTTTAAATGGGACGGGTGAGATTGGAACTGGTGTGAAGTTCCAAAATCCGAACCATTTGAATCCTCATTGGGAAGAGTAGATTGTCCCAATTTGGTGCTTAGTGAACCAGAATGTGTGGCTAATCCAACCTTACATCTGAGGATTTGGGGGCCAGGTAGCTGGGTATCGCCCCTCATGGAGGGAGCCAGAAACACGGCGTCAGCAATAATAGATGGGGCTGAATTAGCTGACACAATGGGGGAGGTGAATGTCTGGATGGGCTGAGTTGCATTCAACTGAGCAGACGCCATTAAAACAGCGTGGGTGATGGCCTCCTTGGTTGGAGGGGGCCCAGCGGGTTGGTGGGAGGCAGCACACACAGAGCTGTTAGGCGTGCAGGTTGCAGAAGTGCGATCAGGTGAACTGGCGCTAGTTGGAGTAGCTCCAGGTTGGGGGGTGGTGCCTGCTTTCATGGCTGCTGCTTGAGAGCGGGTGATTCTGGTTGACCCTGAGGTGGGTAACCGAGGGTTGCTTCGTTTGGGGTGTTGCTGGCTCGTTTGGCATAGCCTGCGGGTTCTTTTGCGGGGTTTCCCGCCATATTTGCTAATAGTTTTCGTAAATCTCTTTAGTGGAGCTAAATTTCAGGCTGAATTGATTTTCGAAAAGTGATGCTTAGCAGATTGTTTTAGAACCCCAATTTTTAATTTTCTTCATTCAGCGTTGGGTAGATTTCTATGAAAAAATTTTGTTTAAGAGAATCTCTTAACCTCAAATTTAACAAAAAAGCTTGGCAGTTCTTAGGGTGCTTTAGCCACCAAAAGGGTTTTTTTCCTCCCAAACATTAAACATCAAATTATCCTTCAATTTTTTAATTTTGTAGAAACTCCACTGCAACATATAGGTGCACTTTTTTACAAAGCTTATCAAAGTGCTTGATTATCCCCCTACCATTGGTCTTATGGCTAGCCTTTCCTCTTTTGGTTCTTTGCCAATACATATTCATCTTTGTACTTTTTGTTCTTGACCAGTGTTACCTGATTTAATAAAACCTTCCTAGCCATCGCTTTGGTTGCATAGGATCCACAAAGGTATCATATGTCATACTTCCTTGATGTAACCTTCCCCCTGGTGTGGGACAAATAATTTGAAGATGTCGCGTCTTAACCAATCTCCTGCTATCAAATGTGATTTTCTATAACCTTCCCTTTTTTAGTACTAGATTGTCCCAACCCAAGGTGGGGATTCATCGATGTTTATTGAATTACGCCTGGGCTCCTAAGAGCCTGAGGCGAGGGAAGGGGAGGGAGGAGGCATCGAGAAAGGAAGGGGGTTTGCGCGCCAGAGCCGTGCTGCAGTGACAACTGAGCGGGGGAGGGTTGGCGACATAGTGCAGACCTTCAGGGCCATCTCAAAGTGTACCTGAAAGTGGGTGATCATGTGTGGAAGGGTCCACACCTGCTGGTCAAAGGCAGCACGAAGGAAGGAGTTATGGATGGTCCAGATGGCTGTGGCATAGGCGAGGACACAGAGGGGTTGGTGGCAACCAGGCAACATCTGCTCGAACATGAGGTCTTGCACAGGATGTCCAGACCAGGGCTGAGCATGGAGGAGCGCGCGGGCCTTTGGCCAAAATGTGGCAACACCTGGACAGGTGAAAAAACGATGGAGGTGGGAGTCAATAGGCTCTGCACAGCGGGGGCAGCTTTGGTGCTGGAAGGTAGGGCCAGTCTGGTCCCCTGTCCTGTATGAACAGTGGAGCACCCTCCATAAGGTGTTGGACACCTTTGCTGACAGGATGAGGTGATAGACGTCCTTCCATAATTCCTTAAGGTCGGATCTCACGGAGGGAGGGAGGAGATCAAGGAGTCTTGGGCGGATGGGAGGACGATCTTGGGGGTTGAGGCGAGTTGTGACAACTTGTCCATTGTGCACAATTGCATGGCGACGGGGCTGAGGCCAGGGCCTTCCCTTCTGTATGGGAAGGCATGGTGGATCCGCGCGCCTACTCGTTTCAGGGCAAGGAGAGCCTGGTTCTAGTAGGGGGATGAGGATGGTTTCAGGCGATGGCCTGGGTGGTTTGTGAGCCACTCCCCTAATGAGGTCAGAGATGCTCTAGGAAGACCCAGAGCTGCTGACACTGACTGGCGGAGAGCGGGCGCCCATTGGGGCATGGGGGTCGCGTCCCAGCAGACATTCGGCCATAGGAACTTCAGGAAGATTGTGGTGGCGTGGGATTGCATGTCCAGAAGCCCTAGGCCCCCTTCATTGCAGGGTCGGGCAATGGTTGAGAGGGCCATTGGTGGATGGTTTGAGCCCCAGATCCAACAGCGGAGGAGTACATTGAGCCGCTTATAAAAGGCATCTGTGAATGGGCAGACGTGCGCTAGGAACCAGACTTTGGAGAGGAGGAACACATTAGCCATCAGAGCTCGACCCTGTGGGGTGATGTGCTGACAGTTCCAGCTGGCAATCCTGGAGTTAACTGCTGCGAGGAGCAAGTCCTCATTGTCTTTTAGCGCAACTCCTTGTTGGTTGGTGAGAACGCCCAGGTGACGGAAGGTACCGCGCACAGGTTCAATACCAAATGGTGGGGATAAGGTGGGGGAGCCGACCAGTACAACTGTTGTCTTGAAGGTGTTGACCATGACGTTGGACGCCTTGGTGTACCTCTCAATGGTCACAGCAGCGAGGGCAACATCCCCAGGGCAGCCAAATGCAATGGCAGTGTCATCTGAAAATGCCATGGTGCGTGTGGGGGCTTTACCTGGGACCAGAATCCCTGTTAGCTTGTCCTGTAAGGAGGCCAAGAGGGGGTCAAGGGTGATGTTAAAAAGGATAGGGCTCAGGGGGTCCCCTTGCCGGAGACCTTGTCCAACTGGTACTGCCACTGTAAAACCCATTGGCGCCAGGACTCTGGTGTGGAGCTGGTCATAGAGCGCTGATATCCAGCGCCTAGCTGCGGGTGGGAGATGGAAGCGGGCCAGGGAAGCATCAATATACTTCAAGGCTACCCGATCATATGCTTTTTCCATATCCAGGAGAGACACAAAGCCATTCACCTTATGAGAGTTAGCAGTCAAAGTCACGTGAAGGTCATTATAGTTGTCCCATAACGACCTCCCCGGAATAAAACCGTGCTGGGATGGGGAGAGGCGAGGTGACACCCATTTGGTGATGCGGTTGGCCAGAAGCTTCGTGAAGAGCTTGTGGTCTGTGTTGATCAACGCTATGGGGCGCCAGTTCGCCAGGTTCTCACGGTCTTACTTCTTGTGAATGAGGGTCGTGATTGAGCCTCTGGAGTCGGGGAGGACCTCGCCATTCACCAAGAGTGCAGCGAAGAGGTCGCGGAGGGTTCTGGCTATCACCGCAGGTTCCAGAAGGTACACCTTGAAGGGTATTCCATCTGGGCCTGGGGCTTTAAGCCGTGGGGATTTCAGAAGGGTTTCCATCACCTCCTGGATGGAAATAGGCGCCAGTAGAGCCTCATCAGCTCGTGGATCAATGGGCGGCTCTGGAGCCTGCCACAGGAAGTCTTGGATGTCCGACGGGTCCACCTGGGTGGCATGGAAGAGGCTGGAGTAGAAGCGGTGTAGTTCCTACGTGATTTTCTCCTTATTCGAAGTGGTTGTAGTGCCAATCTTCAGTGCAGTAATATCCTGCGCTGTTGACCGGGCTTTCTGTTTCTGAAAGAAGAAGCGGGTGGGGCGTTCCCATTGAGCATAGTAACGAGATGTTGTAAAGTTTGCTGCCCGTTCTTCCTGCAGTGTGAGCTCCAAGCGGAGTGCTTCCTGCGCCGCTTCCCAGTCTTCCAACCATCTGGGAGAGGGCGAAGGCTGGCAGTTTCGCTCCAGATGTCTGATTCTGGCTTCCGCCCTTTTGACTCTGGCGCGAGCTGCGGTCATCTGGGCTTTGGCACAGTTGTAAGCAACGCGGGTGATGCCCTCCTTGGTCACCGCCCATCTAGCCTTGTGGTCAAGCAGGTGGGGTGGGGGGAGGTGAGAGTCTCCTGGATGGTCATAGACAGCTTCTCCTTAGTGAAGGGGTTGTTGAGAAGAGCTGGGGCAACCCTAGGCCAGAACCTACACGACGGTCTAAGTGTGGTGGTGAGGACAACGGTGAGTGACCTGTGATTACTCAGATGATTGTCACGAGAGATGGGAGAGGAGATGCGGCCAATTAGCAGGGGGCCAATCAGTGCCATATCTATGCGTGACGCTGACTGGAAAGCTCCTCCATCATACTGGATCCTAGTCATGCAACCTAGGCCAGACGCGGAGGGTGGAAGCGCATCTATAAAGCCACTCAGGAGAAGGAAATCCTGGAGGCGACTTGATCCAGGGCGTTCCTTTGCTGCAGGGGGTAAGAGTCACGGACGCGACTTATGGTTGTGTTGAAATTTCCTAAGAGGACTGTATTCCGTGGGAGATTGAGTTGGACGAGCTCTTCCAAGAGCCGATTTTGCTCCTGACCTGCATTAGGCAGGTAGATGCTTGCAGCGAAGAAGGAGAAGTCAGGAGTGGTGAGTTTGGCCAGTATGAGGCGGCCACCTAGATATTGTGAAAAAGAATGGGTTTTAACCCGGGGATTCAAAACAATAAGGGCGGCATGGTTTGTCCAGAAGGAGCTGCCTCCAAACTGTTCATTCCATGCGGATTGTTCGTGAGGGAGGATATGGGCCTCCTGGACAGCAGCGATGTCAATTTGTGCTGACCTGAAGTTGCGGAGGAGGCGGGCTCTCCGCTTAAAGTCCTGCAACCCATTTGCGTTGATGGATTGCAGGGCCAGGGTGCTGCCATGGGGACTCATAGCTGTTCCCCTCCATGTCCTGGGGGTTGCCAGCGCTTAAACCTGCTGCTGTGAGGCGGCTAGTTTTGAGTCCTTTAGCTTGACTATTAGCTGCAATCCGTGAGGAGCGTCAAGGGTTCTGAGAGGAAGGAGAGGGTGGGGGCGGAGGACCCAGTAAGCCAGCCTAGGATGCTGCCCTCGCTCCGTTGCAGGGGAAGGACCTGAGGGTGCTCAATAATGACCTCCGCGGTGTCCCCATTTGATGAGTCTGAGTCCATATTCACTTCCTCCAACACTGCAAAGGATCCGCGCGAAATGGAATGTGGGGTTGGGGTAGGACTCTTTGAGGTGGCACTTCTACCACAGGCCGCGGGTTGCCAGTCCATGCTGGTGGGCATAGCTCCATTGGGAGCTGAGGGTTGATGCGATAAATCACTGGTGGAGGTTGGTGGGGTGCCGCGGAGCCCTGAGTGGGGGTGGCTGATGAGGGGCGCCCTGTGGGAGATGCCTTGCGCTTGGTGAGAGAGGGAGTTGACTCTGGGAGATTGGAGGGGGTGCCCACTGGAAGGGGGCATGAGCGCAAAGGTATCCCATACGAATAGTGGGGTTAGCTGTTTCAAATGCTAGGCATAAGGCCTCAGGGGACAGGTCTTGAACGGGAACCCATTGTGTGGGTTGTGGAATTGCTGCTGCGGCCATGTGGGATCGTTTTTGGCCTGGTTTAGGCCCCTGGGTGGTGGCTAAGAGGGCTTGTTTTCGAGCTGTGCAGCCATTATACAGGTGTCCAAGGGCGTTACACCATGAACACCGGGGGCGCGCCTGATCAGGGTCGACAAAAAAGATCTCAGGGCATGCCCCAACTACCGCCACATGAGGAATAACCTCAATGTTGCGGGATACAGTGGGGGAGGGGATGAATGACGCCCTAGCAGTGCGAGCTCTTTGGGTGGGAGAATAGTAAGAGGGGACGCTAAAGTCCACTGAAAGAACAGACCCAAACTCCATTAAACCACGATGGAACGCCAGTTTAAGAGACTCAGGATCAACAGTCGTTGGTAGGTTAAAAAAGTAACCCATGAAATTTTCTCCAGGTGAGAGCGTGTGCAGGAGATGTGAAGAGATACACGCGGAATAATGACCTGGAGGGTGGCAGCATGGTCAGCAAGGGCAGCTTCAGTGAAGCCCACATCGATGTAGTGGCCCTCCACTGATTCATGGATGGTGGTGTTAATTGGGAATGTCTCCGCGATCGCTGCAAAGTATGAGAAGTAATCCTCCATATAGAATTCAACAGGGTTATGCCCATAATAAAGGAGAATTGCGTGGGAGAGGGTTGAGTGAGGTAGAGCTTTTTGCGCTCTAGTTTCAGCCCATTTCTTCTTAACATCAGCAATAAACGCCACTTCACGGGGATCAGCTTTGGGTAGCGTTGGTGCCAGAGGTTTTTGCCACGCCCCAGTGGCTCCTTTGGTACGTTTGTGTTTGCTTTGGGCTGCAATTGTGGGTTGAATGTGAGCTGGTGGTTTGGACAAGTTTGCAGAGTTCCCCTGTTGCTGGAATGTTACAGCAGTTGCTGGCGTCATATTGAATTGAGGGGCGGATTGTTGGGCCTCGCTAAATTGGGGAGGCCCATCCAGATTGGAATTAACTCCAGCCAATTGGGAGGAGGGCGATGTTTCATCACCATCCCAATCTATTTGGGTAAATTCAGTCCGAGTATTTTCTGTGATTTCATGGGCAAAACTCACTGGCTGATTGGTGAAATTGGTCGTTTTCAGCATATGGAGATAAAGTGCTGACTTGAGAAGTGCCGATTATGGGGTTTAAATGGGACGGGTGAGTTTGGAACTGGTGTGAAGTTCCAAAATCTGAACCATTTGAATCCCCATTGGGAAGAGTAGATTGTCCCAATTTGGTGCTTTTGTGAACCAGAATGTGCGGCTAATCCAACCTTACATACGAAGGTTTGGGGCACAGGTGATTGTTGGGCCTCGCTAAATTAGGGAGGCCCATCCAGATTGGAATCAACTGCAGCCAATTGGGAAGAGGGCGATGTTTCATCACCATCCCAATCTATTTGGGTAAATTCAGCCCGAGTATTTGCTGTGATTTCGTGGGCAAAACTCACTGGCTGATTGATAAATTGGTCATTTTCAACATATGGAGATAAAGTGCCGACTTGAGAAGTACCAATTACGGGGTTTAAATGGGATGGGTGAGATTGGAACTGGTGTGAAGTTCCAAAATCCGAACCATTTGAATCCTCATTGGGAAGAGTAGATTGTCCCAATTTGGTGCTTAGTGAACCAGAATGTGCGGCTAATCCAACCTTACATCTGAGGGTTTGGGGGACAGGTAGCTGGGTACCGCCCCTCATGGGGGGAGCCAGAAACACGGCGTCAGCAATAATAGATGGGGCTGAATTAGCTGACACAATGGGGGAGGTGAATTCTGGATGGGCTGAGTTGCATTCAACTGAGCAGACGCCATTAAAACAGCGTGGGTGATGGCCTCCTTGGCTGAGGGGGCCCAGCGGGTTGGTGGGAGGCAGCGCACACAGAGCTGTTGGGCGTGCAGGTTGCAGAAGTGCGATCAATTGAACTGGCGCTAGTTGAAGTAGCTCCAGGTTGGGGGGTGGTGCCTGCTTTCATGGCCGCTGCTTGAGAGTGGGTGATTTTGGCTGACCTCTGAGGTGAATAACCGATGGTTGCTTCGTTTGGGGGTGGTGCTGGCTCGTTTGGCAGAGCCCGCGGGTTCTTTTGCAGGGTTCCCCGCCATATTTGCTAATAGTTTTCGTAAATCTCTTTAGAGGAGCTAAATTTCAAGGCTGAATTGATTTTCGAAAAGTGATGCTTAGCAGAAAGAGATGCAGGTATGGGGTCATTGACGGCCAAAAACGCGTTTTATAATGCAAAATAATATACAAAAAAGCAAGCCAATTATCAGCCTTTATGGCTCGATGAGGACCCCATTTCAGTATGATGTGAGAACATACCCTGTAAGCATGTTTATGCCTGATGAAGATTTTTCAGGTGAGGTATTGGCTTTTTCTGCTTTGAATAAGAGACCATTATGGATACTTTTTGTTAATTGCTACACTTTCCTTCCCTTTATGGAAAATCAGTCCAACTATTTTGATGGATACAGGAGCCTCTGAGTACTTTATTGACCAAGAACTGTCCGACTACCTTGAGTTGAATTACTTGCCAGGTGGTATGGTTAGGGGAGGGGCTTCTCAAGGTATTCCCACCCTAAAAATACTAGGGTTAGTGGATTATCAAGTGGGAAAGTTTCTTTTTGACGGACCATTTCCAAGCAATCAAAAACCTCTTGTACCCCATTATTTTGGTATTAGAATGGTGGCGAAAGTTTGCCGTCAGGACCAACTTGAGAGACAATACCCTATCCTTAACATTAAAGGTTGGTCTTACATTAATTATTCCATTGTCTGAGGCTAATGTTCAGGTCGATTTGCCACACTAACTCAATATCCACACTCTTAGTCTCACTTCATTATTGAAGCCCTCACTGGAGGTTTCTTTACCATTCTGTTTAGAGGGTCTGAAATCTTCATTTGATGCAGCTTCAGCCCATGTACTACCAGCACATTCAGAGTTTATTGTGAGTTCAAACACACTGTGGATTGGGTGCATATATCTTCTCCCATTTTACAATTTGATTGTATGGGAGATAATTAGCCTTGGATGTGTGGGTTAAAGAGCAGTTAGCTAAAGGTGCAATATCATAGCGTACCTCCACAGTATGCTCCTCATTTCTATTTGCGGATAAAGCTAATGGTACCTTATGCCCGTGCATATATTTAATGAATCTGAACGACATTACAGTCCCAGATTTGCATCCTATCCCATTGAACTCCAAGGTTGCTCGCTATGTTGAGAAGGCGAAAGTCTTCTCCAAACTGGATTGCCTAATTGTGCTTTTCTTTTTGCTTGACATCAATTTTAAGCGATTTTTGAAAAACAAGTTAATTTTCCACCACTGCCTCACCACACCAGATTCCAAATTTATGTCCTCAGATCCACCACCTGCTGCCCCAGTATGGCGCAGCACTGCTCCACTCGCTAGCATTTGCTGCTTAGAAGGCAAATGTGTGCAGACTGGCTCATCCAGTCTTCCAAATACATTTCTCCGCTATGCCCCTTCAAGGGACCTAGCACTGCACCTTACACGAGTCCACCCAACCCACCCTCACCCCCTAGCCCTACCCTGAATAAATATTCGCTTTTGCCTCCAAATTGAGTATGGACATCTCTTCCCGTATGCTGACAAAGCAATAATTGAGCTGGCAATAGCCACCTTTGCACCATCAGGTTTTATTAACTTCCGCCCTTACAAGGGCTACTTTGATAATAGACTCCATACGAAGAGGATGCGGAAGCTTCAGCAGTAACGCCCTTAATTTATAAAAACACACCCATTACCACCACCCAAACACTTCTCCCAGATGATACCACACTTGTGGTGACCTTTGCAAACCTCCCCTCACACCTTCCCCCTCAAACACTCTATGAGGAGTTGATGTCTGGGATGTCCACTTATGGCACAAACACCATCCTCCAATTTATTGTCCCTAGTGGTGCTGAGAGACTTGCAGCACCTCAGGCAATGGCTACCATTACCCCCAGCCAGTTAAACATGGCCCAGCACATCCCACCACGTGTCTAAAACCCATCCACACCTGACCATTTCTTTTGGGCTCACGCTGACAAAGGTCTCAAATATACCCCCTCTGCTAAGAACTGGAACATATGAAGAAAGCATGTCAATATAATTCACAATCTGCTAACACGGCCAACTCCACCCATGAGGCCACACCAACAGCATTTAAGTGTGGATTTTGGCTGCCTCCACCCCCACAGGCCATGCGCTTGAATAAGAAGTAAAATCTAGCATCTCAAACCCAAGCTGGCCAATTCACACACATGCCAACGAATTGGGTGCAGGCTTGGACCCATATTCAATCCAAAAAATCCTCCACCTCAAATCTTACCCAACCACAGACACTTATCATTGAATTAATCCAAGTCAACCAAAACCTTGGGACTTATTGGATAAGTTGATCGAATCTGGTGAAATTGTCCCACCTCCACCTAAAACAATCAATTTACAAATCTTATGATTTCATACTTTAATAACCCACTCCTGCCCAAACAATATGTCCTCAAACCCAATACTATCAAATATCAAAGCGACCACCAGCTTGCTGAGGCTGTGGTGGCCTCGTCTAAAAACCGCCACCTTCACAAAGCCATGGCAAAATCCATCCCTGAATTTAAGAAAAGGGCTGCATCCCCCTTGTTCCCCTCCAATTTTCCTCCCACTGCAAAAGAGGAAATCCAACACATCCATAAAGCTGCCATCACCCCTGTCAAACGTGTTGTTGACCTGGCAGATTTCTCCCCATCCACACATATCACCAGAGCAAACAATGTGAAATTAGCCAAACTTCCCGATGCCCACATCCAAGCTGAACACCATGGATTAAACTCATGGAGGCTATCATCCAGGCCCAAATTGTCAAGCTCAACTGCTAGCTACCTCACCTTGATCCTCATCTTGCGAATGCCCCACCCCTTGCTAACAGCATTGATCCACTTTTTCAATGCTAAGCCTGAGGAAGATGAAGACGATCCGCCTGATCCCCTCCCCCTCCGCCATGATGGGATAAGCGGCTCGCCGCTGTGCTACCTGGTAGGTTGTTTTTTTCATTACTTTTGTGTTTCCCTCTGCTCATTTAGGGCAGTCAGTATACGTTTTTGGTTGGTTTAATTTGGAGTTTCTGTTTTATATCTTCCATCCCCTGGTCAGCGTGCCTCAGTTAAAAATGGATTGCCTAAATTCATCAATCAGATCAGGATCAAGAAGGGTCAGTAGTGGCTTACTCTATTCCAACCAAAAAAGAAACTTTCCACTTTCGTATTATGCTCTTTAGGCTTAAATAAGCCTTGGTTATCTTTCAACGCCATATAGATGCGGCCTTGGGGGACCTGATGGGTGTGTGAACGGTGGCTTACATGGACGATATTCTGGTGTTTTATCTCAATCAAGAGTCCAATGCTATACACCTGCGGCAAGTGGTGGAGAGTTTAAGGAAAGTCAACCTTACGCTGAAAATTAGTAATTGTGAGTTCTTTAAGTCCCAAGTCACCTTACTGGGCAACGTCATGTTTAATTAAAGCCATACAATAACTCCAGACGAGGAGAAGGCGATTTGTGAGTGGCCCACACCAACTTCAGTCAAATTGAGGAGTTTATTGGGGACGTGTATGTTCTTTAAAAAATTCACATCTATCTTTATGAGGTGGAGGTGCCATTTTATAAGGCAAGTAAAACAAAAGTGCTCCAGTGGTCCCCCGTTTTGCAGGATGCCTTCCAAGCGGTAAAGTGAACCCTGTTGTCCACGTCCGTCCTTCTCCATGTAGATCTCAAAAAGAGTTTATTGTGGCCACAGATGTCTCCAACTTCACTATAGCATCAGCCCTATTACAAGTAGGTGAAGATGGAATAGTTCATCCAGCGGGTTGCTTTTCTCAGAAGATGTCTCTAAATGTTTTAAGCTATGCCTCTTATGACAAAGAGTTATTGGCGATGGTTGAGGCGTTTACCTATTGGAGTCATCACTTACATGGCTCATCCCAACCGTTACACATTCATACAGACCACCGTGCCTTGTTGTACTACCACGCACCTCATGTCTTTACTCATTAAAACCCTGCTGGCATACGACTCTTGCCAATTTGTGTTTTCTTGTGAGTTTACAAGGGGCAAGGAGAGTACGTTGACGTATGCCTTGTGCCGCAACCCTGCATTAGCTCCTTATCTAAAGGAGGTAGAGTACACAGCACTTACTTGATGATTCCACCGGGTAAAATTGTGTCCTAACCTCCCTCTCCCTTGACTCACATGTCAGCGCTTGCTCCTCTGGAAAATGCAGAGAAACATGGTATGTTCAGAAAGATGGTCCTTTCACAGCCCTTGTCAGCAGAATAAACTATGGTCCTCACCAAGAAAAAGTTAAATCATGAAGATATCACTAGAGGGTACCACGTGAAGGATGAGATGGTGTGGTTTCAGGGACGCCTATGGGTTCCTGCCGGATCCCTTTCTCCTGGAAATCATCTGGAACCATCATGACAAATCAATGTTGGACTTCCTGGGAAGTCAAATAATCTAGAGATAAATAGCTGCACTTACAATTCGAAGGTACTAGCCGCGCAGGTTGCCAGGTATTGTAAAGAGTGCCTGGTCTGTAACCAAATGAAACCAAATTGCCATCCCCTAGCGGGGTTGTTGGTACCAGTTCAAAAGGCTGAAGGGCCTTGGACTTTCTTATTGTAGATTTCATTTTGTAGCTACCTGCATCTGATGTTACAATGCCATCATAGTAGTGGTGGACCATTTTACAAAGTTCGACCACTTTATACCCTGAAGAACCACTGTAACTGCGGCTGAGATGTGTAAGGAGAGTGTCTGTAAATCTCCCATGCCCTGAGAGGTAATTCAAGATGCACCGCCACACTTCCAGGGAACTAGTCATTGGAATAATGGTAAATAGGGCACCGCAAAGGATGCTGGAGTCAAAGTAACCTAGTGCAAGAGTGTATAACGCGGTATATAGTAGTTGATAAGAAGTAAACAAAAAATTGGGTGGACCCCACGTGAAAGTTCATAACCAAGAGAAAATCAATGCTGGATGGTTTGGGTAACTCAGTTTGGAGGAGACCAAGGAGTCCAACGGTGCACTTGATTTTGTAGACAAATCTGAAAAAAATAGAACGTCCAACGTTGGTAAAGATCTCCTTGAGGAGGTCCACACACAGGTTTGGCCAAGGAACTATGAAAAAAACGTAAACTAATGGTAAACTTTTAAGAAGGATGACCAACGAGAAAAGTTATTCTTGAGAACCATACTTTAAACAAGGGGAGGCGAGTCATCATTCAGGGAAAATGGTTCCAAGTCTAGACAAATCAATTGGCGCACCCCACCATCAGTCAGGGTATTGTAGCTCGAGATCAAACAAACTCAAGTGATTGATTGCAAGCTGAGTCGTCCCAATTTGGTAATGGTGAAAATTGACTGGTTTTAAACCCACGTTCTCTGAGCAACCAAACTGAATCATCATTGTTAAAAAGTTAAATCATCCATTTTAACGCCACTACCATAACACATGGCTGGGCATCGTGCATTTCCCCTGAACCAACCTGGGCATATATGGCCTGCACACAGTGTTGGTCCAAGGTGTGCTTTAAGTCAAGTAGGTCCTGTAACTTTTTCTTTTTTGACTCTTGACGCCCAGCTATAACTTGGCAGTTGGTTCCCTCAATGAAGTCATTTAAACATCTTTGAGTTTCAAAATCCCCAAGGGGCTCCTAGTGTGGGCAACTATTGCGGGATGAAGGCCTGGGGTACTGCCCCCACCACACTAGGGCTGCGCGAATCTAAGCACCACTTAAAATGTGGGCCCGACCACAATTGGAAGTAGCTCACGCTACTCTCTAAATTGACATATACCTGCCCTGTTTAAGTACTGGGCAGCTCGTCTGCACCAGCCAAGACAGGCAATATGCCTCTCATCCCCTTGCGTGGAACAAGACCCAATGACCTCCAGGTTTAAGGCTCTGAGGGGTGAGAAGCCAAAACCTTCCCCTTTGTCACCTGCATTTTTTAACGGATATGATGCTCTCCAGCCCCTTTTTGTCCAGGAAGCCCTGGAGTCCTTTCAGATCAGCCTTAATTTTCTTTCATTATCCATTTCTTTACTAGCCGGCTCATGCTGATTAAACTGGCAGCTGCCAAGCTTTAGGTCAACTCAGAAAACTGCGGCGTTTATTGTAGGCAGGTGCACCAAAGTGCATCCAACCAGGATTGCCCCTCCCTTGTCCTGGGGTCCACACCCGCACAACCCCAGCTCATGGGGAGGCCGTTTGACAGGCTCCCTGCCTGACTCATACCCCCCTTCCTGCCCATATTCTCCCCTCAGGGAGTGGTAGAAACCCGCAAGAACATGTCGTCACAGTCATCACTACCATCCCGCACTTCTTTCAGCCACTACAGGACCTGACCAACGTGCCTCTCTGGGTTCTGATGTTAGCTACTCACCCATGTTTCCACAGGCTTTCCCTGGTTGCAGCATGCGGAGGCCCCAGCTTACCCTACCTAGCTCCCAGTCATTTAAACATGATAAGATGGCTAAGCTCTTCGTATCTCATGTGTTTGCTCTTCAGGGGTCCCACAAGAAATAAATTTATGATTGTGGGCCCCAATTTACCTCTGTCTTTTGAGAATCTTGTGTAAGACTCATTAGATTCACACCTGATGATCAAATACCTATCATCCCCAATCAGATGGGCAGACTGAATGGAGGAACCAGTGTTTGGAGCAATTCCTGCGGTGTTACACTACCGCAGATTATTTGGATTGGGTTTCCCATCTCCCCTTGGCCCAATTAAGCTTTCATAACGCCCAAAATACATCAATCAGATGTTACCTATTTTCCCAACTATGGCTTTACCACGCCTTTTAACATAGATCCCAGTTGTGAATACAAGGTGGAAGCGGTGGTGGAATTTGTGAAGACAATCAATAAAGTACACCAGGGGGTGAGCACAAACATGAATGCAGCTATTCAAGCTTATAAGAGGAATGCTGAAAGGAAACGACGGGTGTGTCCTGCGTACAAAGTATGGGATCTCGCGATGCTGGATGCAGAAACATCCAAATCAATCAATTATGCAAAAATTGGGACCAAAGAGGATTGGGACCTACCACACTGTCAGAAAGGTGGGACACGCCTAATACCAGTTGGATCTTCCCTTTTCATTTCAGATCTTTGTTGTCTTCCATGAGAGTAAATTAACGTTGTTTGAGGGCCCCCCACCAGAGACTCCAGAGGCTTATCTCGTGGATGAGGCGTCGGAGTGTGAAGTGGAGGAGATTGTAGCCTCATGCCAAGTAATAAGAGGACTTAGTTACCTTGTATCCTGGAAGGTATATAACTCAGTGGAGAGAAGTTGGGTATTAGCACGTGACTGTGCCCCAGCCCAAGATCTGATTAAAGTTTTTCATATTCGTTTACCTGAGGCTGATGTATCTCATTATAAGAAAACCATCGCCGCTATGAAGTTAACCCAGCGCACAAGAGCTTTTCTTTGGCAAAAGTCCCTAGATGGGGGTAAAGCCTCAAAAGAAAGAGAGGGGAATGTCATGGCTCCATGACATAATTGAGGGAACCAACTGTAAGGATAAGCTGGTCGTCAGGAGACTAAAAATGACAAATTGCAAGGCCTCCATGACCTCAAACGTACCTTAGATCAACGTTGGGTTCAGGCGGTATATGCCCAGGTTGGTCCTGGGATGTGCGTGATGCTCAGCCCTGCGTTACAGAAAGGGCGTTAAAATGCACCAGCTATACCATTCTTAATAGCAGTTTTATTTTTTGCTCGCAAATGGGGTTTTGACTCCATTCAATATATATAATTTCTAACTCAGGTCAGCCATGCCTATAATCAATAACTTTAGTTTAGTCAATCTCAACTTATAGGACCCTGACTGATAGTAGCGTGTGCCTATTGGTTTGCTTAGGCTTTGCACCACTTCTGCCAATTGACAACTCATCTCCCTTTGTTTAAGTATGTTTTACAAAACCAACTTTTCTCTTTAAATCAACTTCCTAATAATAAACTTCCATTAAATTTTACGTTTTTGTATGGTTCTTTGGGAAAACCTGTATGCAGGACTCCTTGATGAGGTCTCTAACAACAATGGCCATTTCATTTTGGAGAAATTAACTACGGTATCTGTTGCACCTCTGGGAAGCCATGATCCCCTCCAGATCAAAGCACCCAAGCGCCATGGCACAAATCTCCACTTGGTTATGGACTCCCCTCTGGATTCCAACCAAGTTTTGTTGTATATTTGTTATCTACTAGTATACACCTCTTTGTACACTCTTGCTCTAAACCTTTTGCTCCAGCACCCTCCATGGTTCCCTGTTCCCTATCTTGCTAACGGCTAGTTTTCTGGAAGTTTAGGTTTGCATCCTGCACCACCTCACTGGGAATGAGAGAGTTACATAAACTATACTGACATATGTCCTATTACACAAGTATACTTCTTTTCATATTCTGGAGGCCAGTAGAAATTTGGGTTAAGGATGATGAGAGTTTGTGATGCTTGTTATTTTACCCCATCTTACTTTTCAGGTTTTTGGGGGAACCAAAACAAGTAATAAAAACATGACTATATAGTATCTAATGAAGCAATGAGCCCAATATTTCCATCTGCACTAACAACATTACCATTTTAGTAGGTTTATTAAAACTTTGGATTTTTATGTATTTATCCAAGAGCCAAGTTTGAGCATCCAGTCAGTCCAATCTAATAAGAATAAGGTGCTGAGGAGCACTGAGCTAATTTAGCCTCTTAATGCCTTTTAATGCTTATGGAGTAGAAATTTTAGCCAGCGCCTCAATTAGGGTTTAGTCTCTGGTTAAATTGTGGGGGAAAATTAAACCCAAGCTCTTGTCACATGTGGTGACGGCTAAAAAGCAAACAGCTGATAATTATGGTTGTCCTGTATCTTGAAAGTCCAATAGCATACAGAAATTTTTCAAACTCACGGAATTAAGGCATATTATCTAGGCTATAGATCAAGATTTTTTTCTCTAACCCACATAGGGTCAATTCAACAGCTTATATTGAGAATTTACGAATTATAAATCAAAAGGTGAAAGCTATGGAGCAATTAACACTTCAAAAAAGGTTCTTGGATTATGCAAATAAAGTTAGAGTATATAATGTCTGACTTTTATGTCAATGACCAATAAAAAAGGTATAAACTCTTGAATAAAAAAACTTCCAGATGTGCAAACCGCTGAGTATCCTATAGCAAGATCCAACATCCAATACCATATATTCCAGCGTACTGATGTAATTGTTGGACCAGTTGGTAAAAGAATTAAAAACTGACATAACGGAGTAAAGGCTTTTTGAAGTACACAGTGGGATGAACCAAATAGTTGTATCCTTAATCTGGATTTTGCAAATACTAGCCAACAATGCTATATTTAAGCAAGGGAAATGATACTATATCAATAAGATACTACTACATATAGTAATATTATAAAATATAGTATATAACCAAAAGATTCACTTTAAGCCGGAGAATGGTGAATCACTAGTTAAACAACTAATTGTTGTCTTTGGATTGCTCAGTTAATTGTAAGTTGAATATAATACTAATTTAAAATCTTTTTTCTCGTTGCAAACACTTATTGAAACTGGATTCAATACTGGTAAGTTTAATAATCTCTACGAGGAGATTAGTGTGCACCCAATGTTGGGTAGAGGTTGGGCTAGCGTTGTAAAGGGCACAGGATTGGTTTCTACACCATCAAAAGTTAGGAAACGCTCAGCAACACCGGTGGCCAGGACAAAAACTAAGAAAGCGGTAGTGAGTACTTTGCTGGAGATTTTAGCTTGGCAAACAAATTAAACCAATACATCAAAGCTCCACATTCTCAGCCCCTGTCGTCAGTGGAGCATGGTCTTCAAACTATTTGAATATTAATTTGATGGCACTTTTGGAGAAGTTCTGTAGCAATGTACACAAACACCTCATCCCATCTTTTACATAGCACCTCATTCTATGACCTGGGGTTATTTAGACCTCAGTTTTGAAACCGCGCAAGCAGCAGACAAAGCTGAACAGGTGCGTGTGCTAGTTGATCTCCTGGATGGTCAACGGGTGGTCAAAAAAGAAGCACACTTGATGAACCAAAGCTACCAAATTTTTGTTACTTTTGACTTTCTCCCCACAATGGTGAGACGTACTGTATTCAAAAGTTACCTCTTGAGTATAGTAAAAAGTTATGGGGAATTACACTCTTTCCTAATGCAGCGCTTCATGCTTATGCCGGAGCTTAGCACAAACAAAAGAATTGCAGTGATTACCCCATATGTGATCATTGCAGAAGACTTGACCCAAATTCCATACACTGCAGTGCCAATATTTATGGGCAATATTCCCACTCATTTCATATTACAATGGATACCGCGCCCCCTATCTGCACCTATTGTTGAGCTTTTGGCCATAGGCACACACCTGCCCTTCCAGAGAGGGCATCACTCAAAAAGAGATCCTAACAGATGCAATGGGAAGCACCGACTCCCATTACAAACCCACCATTGACACTGATGCCACATTCCCATGGGGTGCGCAGAGGTGTTTCATTCAGGTAAAACCTGTGTCCCCACAAGAGCGCAAAAAGGACAAACAGGCCTAGAGCGGCAGCTAAGGCAGTAGCCTTGGCAGTGTCTGTGATCCCACTAGCTAAACCCAAGCCAAAATAGAGTCATTTGCAGCTGAAGCAACTCAAGAATTTGCTCACCAATCAAATTGGGCCCAACAACCTATGGACCAGGTGCTTGAGTTGGATTCACCCGCGCAAAGTTACTATACACCAATCAAAACCTATTCTTCTAACCCAACTCTCCCCAAGTTTGAATTGACCCACAATGGTGCACCGCAGAAGCACATTGTTACAAAAACTCAGCAGAAGTCAAGAGCCAAAAATGATAAATCTAAAAAACTGATATTGCCCCTAAAGACAATTATAAACTAGTTGCGTCCACCACATGTAAAGCCACCAATGACTGTTTTGAAAAAGAGGTGAAGGAAGTCCAAGGGTAAGGGGCCCTTCCCATTGCACCTAAGGTGTGATGGGAGTCTCCTTCATTATAGGGATGTTGAACATCGATGGACTTAAGGCCTCGCTGTCCCAGGCTAGAAAACTAGGTTTTTTAAAAATCATTTACTAGTGGAAAGCCTAAATTCAAGAATCCCACTGTTCACACAGTGGTGAAGACAAATGGGTAACCATGCTATTCCCCTCCCATTCTTTTTGGTCGCTGCATTATGGTGTGCTTATATTCTCGTCCCATAGTTTTAAATTTGAAACCTAAAAATTGTACTTGATGTCCATGTGCTGGTCTCATCCTTTTCATGGGACAACAAAGTACACACTATTGTTAATGTTTATGCCCTGACCTGTGTGCAGGCTCTCCAGGAATTCCTCTCAGCTGTAACTTTCCTTCCTCTTCCACCTGATCCATTTGTGGTGGGCGAATTGAACTTCTGGGCCAATCCAACCACTGACCACTGGCCTCCAACGCTTACACCCCCGCAGGGGCATGTCAAACTCCACATTCTCAAATCCACCTTGGAAATTTATGATACCTTCCTCAAGCATGCACTGTTACTACCCAATATGTCCCGTCCACATGTGCACGACGGTCAGTTGAGGTCTATGTCCTGCATTGACCTTATTCTTGCCCCATTGACCTTTTACCCCCAAATTTCCGCACATTACACCAAAAAATGATTTCTCTGACCACAGGATGTTGTCAATTTTCTTCTCTTTACCATGCCCAGCGGCATAGCCACCAAAGTGATGCAACTTTCAACCGCCCAAGATCACGTCATCCATACTTTTAGTGTGGGTGGACATTGAAACTTTGGCACCAGAGTTCACCACACCATTCTGTGCTGACCCACTCTCAACTAGGTCGGCCTTCAAAGTGAACACCATCCTTTAGGCATGTCACATCTCATTGCAAGGCTCTTAGGCTGCCTCAGCTGTCATTAAGCGCATGCTAGCAGAAGTGGACCACCTGGATTCTAATGCCCTCGCTTCAGAGTACAGCCCAGGTTGGTTTTATAGGTGGGCGTAAGTGTCATTTCAACTTAACGCACTGGTAAGAAAAGACAACCATTGCGTTTGTGTTCAGTACAAGGCAAAAAATATTACAGTGGGAGACACATGCTCCGCCTACTTTTTCCGCAAATTCTTTGCACTTCAACAGAGCTTGGCCTGCACACAGGTGAGGCGGCGGACAACTTCGTTGCAAACTCTCCAGCTGAAGTGGCAATTGAAGTTTAAACTTTTACTCCAAGTTGTATATGTCTGAACCAGTTACCCGCTGAAATTGATGCGTTTCTCAATGGCGCACATATCTGCACTGTTTGCAATATCTGGGTTTAATGAATTTAATTACTTGTGACAAACTCTGGTAAGCCTTTTGCGGTGCATCGCACAGGAAGTACCCAGGTCTAGATGTGATTTCATATGAGTTCTACAAATAATATTTTAATCATTTCTCCTCACTAGTTCTTGCCTCAATGAACCAATGTCTTTTAGAAACACGCCGTATTCCTGGGGCCAGGAGGCCTATATGATAACGCTGTATAAGAAGGGGGACAAGATGGACTTGGCAAACTGGCGCCCCATATCACTTACTGATACAGATACTAAGGTATTCACTTAAAATTATGGCCAACTGCCTAGGAAATTTGCTTCTGAAGTAATCTCCTCTGAGCAGTTTGGTTTCATCCCCAAGCGGTCAATTTTGGGGAACATTTACACCATAGCCAATGTCTGTCAATCCACAGCTAATGGGGCGCTTGTGTTCTTAGACTAACAAAAAGCTTATGATAGGGTCAACTGTGATTACCTTAAAGCCTGCTCCACAAAAACCACCTCACCCACTGGTTTATAAATTTGAGGATGCTGCTCACGGAGTCTGCAACAATGGCAGTGCGTAACCCTGGCTTCCTCACTGAAGTGGTTCACCCTCAAGGGTATCCGCCAAGGGGACCCTTTAAGCCCCCTTTTATAAAACTTCAGCCATGACCCACTTTTATGCAATGTGAATGCACGCCTTGCTGATGTCCGTGTGCAAGGCCAAGCACCTGTTAGGATGCTGGAATTTTCTGACAATTGTGTGGTTGGGGTGTCTAATGACCATGATGCACGAGCGTCAGAGGCAGCTATCCAGGATTACTCCAGGGTCAGTAACGCCGCCCTCAATGCCTCCAAGACCAAAAACATTCTCCTCAGCTGGTACCAAGCCTGATGGTCACCAGCGCCCCATAGTCATCCTGCTTCAGCAGCTAACTCTCTGGTTTTTTGCCCTGGCCACCCCATACTGCCCCACCTGTAATCCCTTTTGTGCCAAGACCCACTGCTGGTCTGGTGCACCATTTAGAGTGTGGCTGGAGGCAGGAGGGTTCGCATCATTAATAATGGAGCACCACATCTTGGACAACGTCACAAAGCGCATCGCTCTCCCTCAGAGCCCACCAGACTACCCTCCTGGGATGACTGGGGCTTGAAAACTCTATGCTCCTGTCAAAAGTCTGGTTTGTGGCCCATGCCATCGCTTTTTTCCCCTCTTTCTTCACCTCATTATATGCCCTCCTACAAGGGTGGCTCTTGTCAGGCCGCCCTCCCCCTGTGCGCCTAGATGTCATGTTTGGCCCTCGCCATAGTGGTGGTATGGGAATGCTCAACTTCGAGGTCCATGCTGCCAAAATACTTGGCACCAGGATCGCTGCAGTCACCAACACCACACTCCCAGACCAACACTGGTCACGCGCGGCCTACTCCAATTTTTCCCGCGCCCTTGACCTCTGCAATCCCACCAACCCCTATTCTCTTCTTACTATATAGCCTATCATACTCTGCCGCAGGCCTGCATGGGATGCTGCCCCACTTCAAACGTATCCACCTATCCATGCAGAGCGCTGAGTGGAGAAATTAACATCAGTGGACACACCACCCAGAGGGTCGCCATACTCCACGTTTCAAATAAGAAGTCCGTGGGCAAGCTGTTTTGAACAACTTGGTACCTCAATGCCCCCCTCATTGCCCGTATGGACTACCTTGACAAGCTGGACATCCCATACTCTCTGGAGACCCAAAAGGACATTTGGTGGTACACATACCATCCTCTTTTAGATCCCAATATCGCGCCCATGTGTGGAGATGCCTGAGAGAAGTGTACCGCACTGCTTAGCAAACCAATGTCTCTAAATCTTCATGCATTGTATGCGCTCAATATGGGTCATTAGTCCATCACTTGGAAGAATACCCGCCATCACAGGCGATCTGGCGGATGTTGTGCGCCTCTTTTGCCAAGAGCGTGAGCAGGTTTTAGCCAGTAAAAAAAACTTCACTTTTTCCATGACCTCCCCTATATACCTTCTCTCCGCGCCTTTATTATTGCAATAGCGCTATGGATGATCCAAAATATTGTCCTTGTCTCACTATCTGGCACTACCTTAACTCTCCGTGAAGCTGTGTGTCGCTTCCACTCCCACCTCATGGACAACTTACAAGCTTGGTGTTTGGCTACCTTCCTTCCCTTAACGCCAGTTGTTGTCATCCTGTTTCCCATCTGGTTCCTCTCGTCGGACCCTTTCCTTCATTCATGTTCAGTTTTTGGCCCAGCCTCTCCTGTCACTCCAAATCTTCCTTCCACTTGCAGTCTGCTAGCAACAGGAGGTAGATTCAGTTCCTCTGGGGTGCCCCTATGTTTCTCAGTGTTTTGTAGTTGGTGTTTATAAAAAGTGTCCGTCCTATAGTCAGACTTCCCCAGATAAACTTAAAATTAATATAATACTAAAATGAACCTTAAAATTTAGGTTTGATAGCGCAACATATATAATTAAAGTATCAAGTATAAGAGCAAAAATGAAATAATACACAATAACAAAAAATTAAGGTCAAGGCTTCACCCATTACTAGACAAAGCTCAACAGTAACCATCTATGAACACCATAATGTTACACACTCCCTAAGTTACTTCTTAATAAGCAGTATCTTCTACACCACAACAACCACATATTTTGAGATAGCCGAAAATTTTGAAGATATATGGAAGGACCTCTCCTTTGCTTAGAACTTGAATGAAGCTTAAACTTTGATACACTTTATAAACTGTTAATTACAATTGAATATGTGTATGCTCAAAGCATAACTAAGATGTATAATATAATACAAAGTACCTATTGCCCATCTTGCAGATATTATTTATAATTTGCCCAATCATGATTAAACAGGTAAGTTGATTTGTTGAAAATAAACTTAACGGAATGTGCATTCACTTTAAGGTAGAAACATAGACAAATTTAAAATGATATACACTATGCCTTTAATCAGCTCTTCATCACCTACCAACAAACATGTAATCTATAGCCATCTAGTTTACCCTATTCTAAACAATCTAAAATTTAAATGATTACCAATCTATTATATTAATGTAACAATAGATAAATTTGTTTTTAAATTTAATACTTTAAATCATGTAAAAGTTTATAACCATTTCTTCAGATATCTTACAGATCTAAATCAGCCCTTACTTTAATCAAACCTCATCAATTATATTTTAGAATAATCTAGCTTCCTTATACCATTTATTCTAAGATTTCATAGCACATTAAGTTAATTGGATAATATCCAGAACCCCTACTTGTAATACCCAGTTAAGAATTGTTGAAACTTTAGTACTTACTAATTAAGCGGTTAAAAGGTTTATAAAGGACAAGTTATGTTCACTAGATAACATAAATATCATAGCTCCATGATATAATTGAGGGAACCAACTGTAAGGATAAAGCTGGTCGTCAGAAGGACAAAAAGGTTAAGTTGGCAGGCCTCCAAGACCTCAAACATACCCTGGACCAACGCTGGATTCAGGCGAGATATGCCCAGGTTGATCCTGGGGATGTGCGTGATGCTCATACCTGCGCTATAGCAAGGTAAAAACTCGCAGCTATATCACTAATATTGATGGTTCAACTTATTTGCTTGGTGAACGGGGTTTCAAAACATATTCAATTTTTTAATATTGCTAAATTGGGTCTGCTTTGCCTGCAGCCAATAACTTGAGTTCAGTCAATCTTGAGCTACAGTACCTTGGCTGGAGGTAGGTGCGCCTATTGGGTCACTTAGGCTTATCACCATTTTCCCTAATTGACAATTCACCCCAATTCTTTAAGTATGTTTTATGAGACCAACATTTCTTGTTAGTCAACTTCCTATTAATAAATTCCCCGTTAGTTTAAGTTTTTTAATATGGTTCCTTGGTCAAACCTGTGCGCAAACCAGCTGAGGAGGTCTCTAACTACATTGGCCATTTTATTTTCACAAAAATATCTACCATATCTGGTGCACCGCTGGGCCACCCTAGTCCCCTCTAGACCAAGGCACCCAAGCACTCCAGTACAGATCTTCGCTTGGTTATGGACTCCCCTTTGGGGTCCACCCAAGTCTGTTTGTTTGTTTGCTATCAGTTACTATATACCGTGTTGTAAACCCTTGCCCTGGTTACTTTGGCTCCAGCACTGTCATGGAAACAGCAGAAGAAGTTTAGACTGGCCTGCCAGTCAGGATGCGTAAGCACCCAAAAAGCAAGCCAGAATGCCAGAGGCTTTGCTGACTGGACAACTTGATATGGAACTGGGCATTGGGAAATGACAAATTGTTGGTGCAGCACAAAGGTGAGAATGATCCTGACAACAAACCACACTGAACCCACTCCTGACCCAGGGGGTCTTGCTGCAGGGGTGGAATCATTGAGATAGTCTCGATGAGATCCTCTGCATATGAGGCCATTTCAACTGGGGTAGCAAGGAGATGGATTCTCTCTTGCAATTGGTGGATATATGGCCACAAGTTCCCCATGTACCACTACCAGAAGTTAGTGATAATAGGGTCAAAGAGCCAAAAATATTGGACTCGCTGAACCCAATTGATGACGGAGGGGGCCATAGTGACCAAGAGTACTGGTAGAGCCCATCCAGTATACGGACTGACAGGCCACCAGGGAAATGCCATCAGGGATGTGGTCGGAAGATATAATAAAAATTGTTTTGAGTTTTTTGGAAAAAACTTTTTGTGTCATGGAAACGGCAGAAGAAGTTTAGACTGGCCTGCCAGTCAGGATGCTTGAGCACCCAAAAAGCAAGCCAGAATGCCAGGGGCATTGCTGACCGTGTGACTTGATATGGAACTGGGAAGTGTGATACAACGAAGTGGTGACGTAGCAGCAGGGTAAGGAGTACTCGCTGGACCCAATCAGTGACAGAGGGAGCCATGGTGACCAAAAGAATTGGTAATGCCCACCCAAAGTGTGGGGTGATGGACCACCAGAGAAATGCCATCTGGGATGTGGTAAAGGGGGAAAATAAACAAATAAAAATTTCTTTTTTGGTAAAATTTTATTGGGAAAGGAAAGTAAGAAAATTGACCAACAATTTTCTCAGTGCCATGCAACTGATTAAATAGTGGTCAATTGGGTAGTGACAGGGTGGGGTTGGGGCCCAACAAATTTGACCTGACCGGCGCATTGTTCAGGAATGGGGGGCTTATTCTTTGAGAACTGACATCACAAAATTTGGTGGCAGGCTGAGTCTCTGTCAATTTGACCTCAAATGTCTGAACCAGGGCTCGACTACATTTGATGATTAGCATGATGGCATTTGGCCTGACGGGTGATGGGAATCCCCCAAGGCCATCCCTTATAGGGATGGGTCCATTTGGTTGGGAACGGGTTTGGGACAGCCAACCCACCCATGCTCAGTCATTTAACCGTTTGTTCAGTCAAGAGTGGCATATCAGGCGCAGCGCCTGAATTGCTATCTGAGGGCTTCAAACTTATGTCAATAGCACCTGATATTTGTTCAACTGGTCTGGAGATTGAATTGGAACTGTTGGGCGATCTGGCCAATATCTCATCCTTCATGCTTTTACAGCCATTCAAATTTTGTGCATCCGCCAGATTGCCAGCTGAATTAAATCTGACCGATTTCAAATTGATAAACTCGGCACAGATTTTGCTAATTCCCTGCAACAGTTCTGCTGAGGTAAGTGTGGGTATTGGGGGTGGGATTCGAAGTGGATGAGCTGTTACCCATCGCTCATCTACTATGTGAGCGAGGTCGCCCTGAGTGATGAGAGGTACCGCCATCCTCTTTGGTATCTTCTTATTTGGGAATGGGAAGATGGAGCAATTGAGAGCCAAAGGACGTTCCCCAAGACTTACATTACCCTTTCCTTTTTCCAAAGGAATGGCACCCCCACCGGGAAATTGTGCCAGAGCCACATTCTTGTGTGCTTTAGGTAGCTTGATAGCCATAATCGTTCGCGATTTTCTGAGGGGGATGGGGAGCCTCAGGGTGGGATGCGTGGAAGGCTTTGACCAGAGACATGCAATTCGCGCAATTGTGCACCTTGACCCAACTATTTTTGTAAGCTGGGTATCCTTTCCAGGCCACGAGATATTGAACTGAATGCCGCGATTTGCGAGATGCCAAGATAGCTTCTACCTCAGCCTCTTCCTCGCTATTGATGATGATTGGTTCCAGGTCCATGGGAATTACACCTTTGAAGGGTGACAACTGGGAAACATGGAAGACTGGGTGCTGCTTCCAATGTGCGGGAAGCTTCAGGTGGAACGCCCCATTACCCAATACTTGCTCCACTAAGTGAGGGCCTGAACGCTTACTGGCAAACTTGTGGGAAGGGGTTTGAATTTGCAAATGCTGGGTATCAAGCATGACGTAAGAACCCACCATAAAATTGTGACCCAGAAGGTGCTTACAGTCTGCGAATCGCTTATAGTCATTGATTGCTTTGGTGAGGTGTTCCCATACCAAGGCTTGAGTTGAATGAATATGGGTAGCATGATCCGCGGCAGCTTGAACTTCAGGTCACAAGCATGACCCAACTGAAAATGATGGGTTATAGCCCAGCGTTGCTTCATATGGTGAAAACCCCGTGGAGGCGTGGATCCCATTATTGTATGCAAATTGAGCGAGAGGCAAGTCACTGGACCAGGTATCCTGCGCTGCTGTGGCATAGCAATGCAGGTATTGTTTGAGGACTTGATTAACCCGCTTGGTCTGACCGTCAGACTGGGGGTGATACGCCGTGGATTGACAGGGGGTTATCTTCAGGATCAATAGGAGTTCATTCCAAAAGCGTGCAGTAAACTGAGTGCCCCAGTCACTAACAATTTCCTGGGGAAGACTGAACATTGAAAACACATGTCATACAAAAAGATGGGCAGTTTCTTCCTGATGTAATTGCAGAAGTGCAAGGGATAAAAAGGGAGAATTTAGTGAAGTGATCTACCACCACCATTATTGCTGTGAACCCATTAGAACAGGGGAGATCGACAATAAAATCTACAGATACCAAGGTCCACGGACCTTCTGCCTGCTGTAAAGGGTGTAGGAGGCCATTCTTACCAGAGCGATCTGACTTGGCCCTAGCACAAGTAACACAATCGGCAATCCAAGCTGGAACCTCTTTGGTCAGTCCTGCCCAATTGAAGGTACGCTTGATCAGATTGATGCATTTCTTGTTACTGGGGTGTCCAACTGTGGGAGGATCATGGTGTGCATGGAATACTTTTGGGCGAAAGGGGGAAACCCACACACGAGAATGGAAGTAAATGAGCCCCTCTTCTAAAGAATATAGGGAGTGTTTGGGACTTGAGTTTGTCAACTGTTTGACCAACTCCACGCCCTCAGGGCAAGCCATTTGAGCGGCCAACACTTGGGCCAATAATGGTTCATCGGGAGACAACGCGGCAGAGGAAACAACAGAGGGAACGATTGACAGGATCTGAGTGGCAGGGATCATGGTAACGAGATCCACTTCCTCAGATTCCAAGGGGCAGTGAGCAGGGCTACGACTTAAGAAGTTGGGGAGGACATTGAGCGCACCTTTGACAAATTCATATTTGAAGTTGAAACTACATAGGTCCTGATAGGTTTGGGCCTGCCGGTGCGCCAATTTTTGAGGTTTGCAGAAATACAAGAGAGCCTGATGATCTGTGTAACTGTTAGCTCATGATGGGCACCCTGTAACAGGTATCGCCAATGAGTTAAAGCCCATGCAACAGCCACCAGTTCCTTGTCATAGATGGCCCAAGACTGCTCCATAGTAGTGAATTTTAGGAAAAATAAGCGACTGGATGTTCAAGACCATCATGGTCCTGAAGCAGCACCGCGCCCACCGCTACTGATGAAGCATCACATGTGACAATATATGGTTTATGTGGGATCAGTGTGTTTCAAATGGGAGGAGACACGAACACCTCTTTGATTGATTCAAAAGCCTGCTGACAATTGGGGGTCCAACAAAACGGTACATTTTTCCCAGTGAGGGGATGGAGCAGAGCAGCCAACTGAGAAAGTGTGGGGGAAAATTTTTTCAAAAAAATGATAGTTCCCAAGAAACTCTGAAGTTGCTTCTGTGTAGTCGGAGTTGGCCATTCTCAGATCACATCTAATTTGTTGGGAGGGATAGTGACACCTTCTTTGAGAACTAGGTTTCTGAGAAAGGTAACCTCTTCCTTATAAAACTCGCACTTGGAAGCTTTGAGGAACAACCCTGCTTTATGCAGGGCGGACACCACTGCTTCCAAGTTGATAGCATGTTGTTTGGGGGTTGGGGAATGGACAAGGATATCATCAATATATGCAATAGCACAAGAGAACTGGAGATCCCCTAACGTGTTGTCAATCATTCGTTGGAACGTAGCAGGAGCATTTTTCAACCCAAAGGGCATTATGCGAAATTGAAAAATGCCTCGCCTCATCCAGATTGCGGTCAACCATTCCTGGCCTTCCATCACCCAAATTTGATTGAAAGCGTTCACCAGATCCAATTTTGAAAAAACATGGGATTTGGCAATCGCCTGACTGATTGTCTGTTCTAAGGGCAATGGGTAGGGATCTGTAACTGATATTTTGTTCAGGTGACCGTAATCTATGCAAGGACAGAGTGATCCATCCAATTTTCTTGCAAATACAATAGAGGGAGGTGATGGGAGAGGTTTCTTTGAACAACCAGCCTTTTTTTAACATATCGTCCAACCAGGTATTGAGTGCAACCTCTTCCTCCGCTGTATGAGGATACAACGGACAGTTGATGTTCACCAATTCCACAGTTGTTCAAAATCCACAATTGTACCTGGAATGTTTTGGCAGACAGTCCACTTTTTCCATATTGAAGATTTCCTGATATTGCATTAAGCTTTCAGGGAAATTGGCCAGGATGCCCGCGGAGGTAACTAAGGTAGTGATAGAGCTGGTTCCTTGTATTTTTTTGAGGGTGTTGATCAAAGGGAACTCTCCCTCTGAATCATCATTGGTAAACAACAATGTATTAGACTCTAAATGAATCTTCACATGTTGTTGATGCCACCATCCCACACCCAAGATCACTGGGAATACCAGGTTTGGCATGGCCAAAAACTGATTGCAGAAGTTATATTGGTGGATTGAGAAGTGTAACGGCTGGCAAATGACATATGAAGACTGGTAAGCAGATGAGGCCACCATTACTGAGGCGCCCACATCCATTTCCAATTTTAATTGTTGTGCCAACTTGATGCTCATGAAGTTCCCTGCTGCTCCAGTATCCACCAGAGCTTCAAAGGATACATGATGAGGACCAACACTGATTCTCATAGGGACAAGGAAATAAGCGGAATTCTGTTTATTTGGAGATTTGGTCAGCTCAAGAACGACTGAAGAGATACCAGGTATGTCAAACCCAGGGTCAGGGTTTTTAGCTGGGGTGACAATTGGGAGTACCAGTGCGGAGAAATCATTTCTTCCATCTGGGCTTGAACAGAGTCGTTCATAGTTGAGAGGGTAACCACTGCAGCGCCCAATTCGAAAATCAAGGCGGAAATGGCTGGAAGTAATGGTTGGTCAATTATGTCATGGAAATGGCAGAAGAAGTTTAGACTGGCCTGCCAGTCGGGATGCTTGAGTACCCAAAAAGCAAGCCAGAATGCCAGGGGCATTGCCAACTGTGCAAATTGATATGGAGCCGGGAAGTGTGATACAACGAAGTGGTGACATAGCAGCAGGGTAAGGAGTACTCGCTGGACCCAATCAGTGTTAGAGGGAGCCATGGTGACCAAAAGAGTTGGTAATGCCCACCAGAAGTGTGGGGCGATGGACCACCAGAGAAATGCCATCTGGGATGCGGTAAAGGGGGAAAATAAACAAATAAAAAAAAATTTTGGTAAAATTTTTTGTGAAAGGAAAGTAAGAAAATCAACCAACAATTTTCTCAGTGCCATGCAACTAATTAAATAGTGGTCAATTGGGTAGTGACAGGGTGGGGTCAGGGCCCAACAAATTTGACCTGACTGGTGCATTGTTTGGGAATGGGGGGCTTATTCTTTGAGAACCAACATTGCAAAATTTGGCAGCGGCCAAGTCTTTGTCAATTCAACCTCAAACATCCGGACCAGGGCTCAACTACATTTCTGAATTTTTAGCATGATGGCGTTTGGCCTGACGGGTGATGGGAATTATCCAAGGCCATCCCTTATAGGGAAAGGTCCATTTGGTTGGGAACAGGTTTGGGATGGCCAACCCACCCACGCTCGGTCATTTAACTGTTTGTTCAGTCAAGAGCGGCATATCAGGTGCAGCGCCCAAATTGCTATTTGAGGGCTTCAAACTTATGTCAATAGCACCTTTTATATTTGTTCAACTGGTCTGGAGATTGAATTGGAACTGTCAGGCGATCCAGCCAATATCTCATCCTTCATGCTTTTACAGCCATTCAAATTTTGCGCATCTGCTAGATTGCCAGCTGAATTAAATCTGACCGATTTCAAATTGATAAACTTAGCACAGATTTTGCTAATTCCCCACAACAGTTCTGCCAAGGTAAGTGTGGGTATTGGAGATGGGATTCGAAGTGGACGAGCTGTTACCCATTGCTCATCTACTATGTGAGTGAGGTCGCCCTGAGTGATGAGAGGTACCGCCATCCTCTTTGGTTCTTATTCAGGAATGGGAAGATGGAGCGATTGAAGGCCAAAGAATATTCCCTGAGACTTACACATCACATCAACTGCAACGCCTGAATTACCTACCAGAGCTTTGAACCCTCATCAGTGGCACTCGATGCTATAGCCTGATTGTCAAGGATGATCCTAGATGACTTTGGTAGGAGGGTGCTTTTGTTCAATCAGCATATTGATCAAATTGGAACTGTTGGGCATTCCAACCAATACCTCAGTCTTCATGCTTTTCCGGCCATTTGAGATTCAGGCATTGGCTAGATTGCCACTTTAATTAGATCCAGCCAATTTCAATTCAACAATTTTGGCGCAGATTTTGCTAATTCCCCATAACAGTTCTGCTGAGGTGAGTGTGGGTACTGGGGGTGGGATCCAAAGCGGAAGAGCTGTTACCCATCGCTTGTCTACTACATGAGCAAGATCGCCCTGAGTAACAAGGGGTACCGCCATCCTCTTTGGTGTCTTTTTACTTGGGAACAGAAAGATGGCCCAATCAACAGCCATGGGACGTTCCCCGGGACTTACAAGCACCCTCTGAGGTGCTCTGTTTGCCATCATACTAATGAATGATTCCCTGGAGGTGTGGCAGTGAATCCTGAACCACATTTTTGTGAACAGGAGAGTTACAGACAATCTCCTGACATTAGTCAAACTCTTTATTTTATGTGTACTATAATTATCATGTGTGGCTTTTGCTAAGTGTTAATGGGGTGCGCCTGCCATTTGTCACGGTCTCAATGGGGCTCACCTCCATTTTCTTTTTGGTCGTGGGTTGGTGCATCTCAGTGTTATCCTTACTACCTCCAACTGGGAAGTACCCACCCTTCTTGCTTGTACCTGGTGGATTTGAATGCCTTGCAATCTGGGTGTCATGATTCACAAACATTTTCTAAGATTAAAGAAAACAATTTAATTAAAATGATTTTTCTTAGCACTTCATTTGGATGGTGAAGGCGTGATTATTAAAGAAGGGCCTGGTGGTGATGGCTTTGGGTAACAATGCACAAACCGCCGCTAAAATGGGTATTTGATCATTCACATTCCAAAACACGTTTTAAGGTGCTAATTCATTATATAAGAACGAGCTAAATATCATCTCTTGTGGCTCTAGTTTAAACCAATTTTATCATATCAGATCACCCCCAGAAAACCTGCGCTTGACCCCTACCATGATCCGTAGAACACAGGCGGTGGAAAATAATTTACTTTTTAAGAATATAAAAAAATTTTTACAATTTCTAAAGATAAGTTGGGATATGTGATCTCAGTAGTAAGAGTAGCCAACTATCCCTCTCCAGCTTTAGATCAAAAACGTACCCTGGAGGCATGTTTATGTCACACGAAATATTTTCTGGTGAAGTGTTGGCGGTGTCTGCTATGAATAAAGACCATTCTGGATATTTTTTGTTGACTGCTACCTTTCTATTCCCTTTGAAAAATCAGCACAACTATTTTGGTGGATACAGGAGCTACTGAAACTTTTATTGACCAAGACTTGGCCGACTAATTTGAGTTGAATTATTTAACAGGTGGCATGGTCAGAGGTTGAGTTTCTAAGGTATTTTCTCGCCGAAGGTTATCAGATTAGTGGATTATCAAGTGGCAGATATCATTTGATGACCACTTTCAAGCAATCAAAAACCTCTTGTACCCATTATTTTTTGGATAGAGTGGTGGTAAAAGTTTGACGTCAGAACCAACTTGAAAGACAACATCATGTCCTTAACTTTAAAGAACTATTGTCAATTAGTTGTCCCTTTGTCTGAAGCTAACTCTCAGGGCGATATTCCCAACTGGCTCAATATCCACACTCTCAGTCTTGCTCCGTTGCTGAAGCCCTCACTGGAGGTACCCTTGCCTTTCTGTTTGGAGGGGCTAAAATTTTCGTTTGATGTGGCTTCAACCAATGTACTATCAACTCATTCACTATTTTATTGCAAGTTCAAGCTTACCGCTGATCTGATGTGTATATCTTCCCAATTTACACTTTGACTGTACAGGAAGAAACGGCCTTAGATGTGTGGATTAAGGATCAGTTAGATAAAGGCGTAATATTACAGCGTACCTCCCCTGTATGCTCCCCAACTCTCATTTTAAGAAGGCCACTGGTACCTTATGCCTGTGTGTAGAATATGGGAATCTCAACAATGTCATAGTACCATAATTACATTTCATCCATTAGACACACAGATTGCTAGCTATGTGGAGAAGGTGAAAGTCTTCCCCAAACTGGATTGGTTAAACCTGTTCAATCAGATCTGGATCAAGAAGAACCAGGAGTGGCCAACCACTTTCCATATCAGAAAAGTAATTTTCCAGTTTGAAGGTTATTCCCTTTGAGCTTAAAAACTCCCCAGCTATCTTTCAACTCCATATATATGCAGCATTGGGGACCTGCTGGGGTATGCGCGGTAACCTAAATGGATAATATTATGGTGTTTTCCCCTGATCATGAGTCCCATGTAGTATAACTTTGGCAGGTGGTGAAGCTTTTGAGTACAGTTGACTTTACGCTAAAAATCAGTACATGTGAATTTTTCAATTCCCAGGTCACCATCCTGGGCAATCTAATGTTTTACTAAGGCCACATGATAGCTCCAGACAAATAGAAGGCGATTTTTAAGCGGCCACCACAATTTTGGTCAAGGAGTTAAGGAGTTTTTTGGGGACGTGTACGTTTCTTATGAGAAACACACCAAATCTTCCTGAGGTTGCGGCGCTATTGTATAAGGCAAGTTGGGAAAATTTTTCCAAGTGGTCTCCATTTTGCAGGACGCCTTCCAAGTGGTAAAGTGCAACCTGTTGTCCACGTCTGTACTTCGCCATGTATATCCCTTAAAGGAGTTCATTTTGGCCACTGATGCCTCCAACTTCTCCATAGTGACAGCCTTATTACAAGTAGGCGAAGATGGAATAGAGCATCCAGTGGGGTATTTTTTTTTTGCAAAATGTTCCTGCCTGAGTTAAACTATGCCGCTTATGACAAAGAGTTATTGACGATGGTTGAGGAGCTTTCCTATTGGCTTCATCACTTAATTGTCTCATACCAACCATTCCACATTCATACAGACCACCGTACCTTGTTGTACTACCACGCACCTCATGTCTTGAACTCCTGGCAAACCCACTGGCATACGACTATGCCAAATTGTGTTTTCTTTTGAGCTTACAAAGGGCAAGGAGAATGGGTTGATGTATGCTTTGAGCTGAAACTCTTTACTAGATACTGATCCAAAGGAGGTAGAGTACACAACACCCACTTAATGATTCCACCAGGTAAGGTTGTGTCCTAACCTCTCTCTCCTTGGCCCGCATGTCAGCGCTTGCTCCTCTGGAAGATGCAGAGAAATATGGTATGTTCAGAAAGATGGTCCTTTCACAACCCTTGTCAGCAGAATATACTATGGTACTCGCCAAGAGCAAGTTAAAACAGGAGATAATACTAGAGGGTACCACAAGAAAGACGAGATATTGTGGTTTCAGGGACGCCTATGGGTTCCCGCTGACCCCTTTGCCTGGTAATCATCTGGGATCATAATGGTGGGATCACCGTTAACCACCCTTGAAAGGCAAAAAATCTTTATCTTATCCGCTGAACTTAAAATTAGAAGGGATTAGCCGCGCAGGTTGCCAGTTATTGTAAATAGTGCCTGGTATGCAATCAAATGAAGCCAAATTGCCAGCCCCACGCGTGGTTGTTGGTGCCATTTCAAAAGGGTGAAGGGTCTTGCTCATTTATTGGTGGATTTTGTTGTAAAGTTACCTGCTTCTGAAGGCTACAATGCCATCATGGTAGTGGTGGACCGTTTTACAAAGTTCACCTGATGTATCCCTTGTGTTTACAGTAACCGCGGCTGAGATAGTTAGGCTCTTTGTGTATCATGTGTTTGCCCTTATTGGGGCGCCCCAGGAGATAATTAGCAATCAGTGTCCTTAGTTTACCTCTGTCTTTTGGATAGAGTTGTGTAAATATCTTCAAATTCGCCCCTGACGTTCAACTTTCTATCACTCCTAATCAGATGGGCAGACTGAACGAGCAAATCAGTTCTTGGAACAGTTCCTGCGGTGTTACACTACTGTATATTATATGAATTGGGTTTCCCATCTCCCATGGCCCAATTCAGCTATAACAAAGTCCACATGCATCAATTGGTTGTTCCCCTTCTTCACCAACTATGGCTTCAACACCGCCTTCACCATGGAGCCCAGTTGTGGATCCAAGGTGGAAACGAAGATAAACTTTATGAAGACAATCAATAAAGCACACTGTCATGGATTGAGAATGACATAATAATGGGGACAAACAACAAGGATAAAGATGCATGTCAGGAGGCCAAGAAGGTGAAGTTGGCAGGCTTCCCTGACCTCAAACATATCTTGTATCAACGCTGGGTTAAAGCGAGGTAAGCCCAGGTTGGTCCTGGGGATGGGAGAGAAGTTCAGCCCTGCGTTAAAGCAAGTGCATTAAAACGAACCAGCTATATATTATATAATGACGTTTCACTTTGATTACTCAGCAAAAGGGGTCTCAAAACCCGTTCATTTTTCAAAATTTCCATCTTGAATTGTCCTTACTTATAATCAATGACCTGAGTTCAGTCAATTACAAGCTATAGTATATTGCCTGATGGAAACGCGCACTTATTGGTGAATCTTGGCTTAGTACCACCACTATCTATCGATTGTTCCCCCAATTTCCCTTAAATTTGTCTAGTTGAGACCAATCTCTATCATTAATCAACTTTTCCAATAATAAAGAACCCTTTATTACTATATATTTTGTATATGTTATCTTGGACAAACCTGTGAGTGGACCTCTTTGAGGAGTTCACATGCAATATTAGCTATCTGATTTTAACAACATTAACTCTCTCCGCTTGTGCATCGTTGGGACGCCCAGGTTCCCTCCAACCTGGGCCGCCTATGCACTCCCGCTCAGAGCACCGCTTGGGTATGGACCTCACTTTGGTGTTTACTCCAGCCTGTTTGTTAGGTTGGTTTTGGTTCTTCTATCTACTGTTAAAAACCCTCGCCCTAAGTTATTACAGCTCAAGCACACTCTGCAAGGGCTTTACTAACTATATTACTTATGACTAGTTCCCTGGCGTTGTGTCTGTGCACTGTGCACCACCTCGCTGGGAACAGGAGAGTTATAGACACTCTCCTTACATTAGTCAACCACTTTCTTTTACATGCATGAATTTTTTCCGTGTGGTAATTTCACAAAGTGCAAATGGTGCGTGTCAGCTGTTGGTCATGGGTGCAGTCAGGCTCATCACTGTTTACTCTTTTTCATGAAGGTTGGAGCATCTCGGCGTTATTCTTGCTACCTCTGACTGTAAAGTACCCACCCTTCTTGCTCATACCCGGTGGATACAGATGCTTCACAATCTGAGAGTCATGTATCCCTGAATTTCCACTGAAATTATTAAAATTGACTAGATAAACTAGTTTTTCTTTGGCACCGCATTTGGATGGTGCAGGCAGTATCCTCAATGGAGGGCTTGGTGGTGATGGCCTTGGAATATGTCGGACACCCATTGCCAAAATGGGAATAGGGTCATTCGCATTAAAAAACGCGTATTATAATGACGTTGCCATATATACAACTGAGCCATATTTATTCTCTTATGGCTTAGATATGGACCCCATTTCAGTGTATAGATTACCCCAGAGAACCCACGCTTGACCGCAACCATGATCTGCATAACCCAGGAGGTTGAAAAGATGTTATAATTACAATAAAAAACGTTTATGCAGTTGGTGAAGATATGTTGGATTATGTGGCCTTAGTAGTAAGAGTGGCCAAATATACCTCTCCATTTTATGATGCAGAAACATACCCTGGGGGTATGTTAGACCATGAAGAAGATTTTGGTTATGAAGTGTTAGATTTTTCTGTTATAAATAAAGATCTTTAGGGATGTTTTTTATTAACTGCTACCCTTTCATCCCTTTTAGGTAAAATCAGAACTACTATTTTAGTGGATACTAAAGCCTCTGAGAATTTTATTGACCAGGACCTAGCCGACTGCCTTGAGCTTAGTTAATTGCCAGGTGATATGGTTAGGGGAGGGGCTTCTTAAGGTATTCCCACTTTAAAAGTACTAGGGTTAGTGTATTATCAAGTGGGCAAGATTCTTTTAATGGACCGTTTCCAAGCAATCAAAAACCTCTTGTACTCCATTATGTTGGGAGTATAGTGGTGGCGAAAGTTTGCCGTCAGGACCAACTTGAGAGACAATACCTATCATTAACATTAAAAATGGTCTTACTTTAATTTTTCCATTGTTTGAGGCTAATTTCAAGGCGATTTGCCCCACTGGCCCAATATCCACACTCTTAGTCTCGCTCCATTATTGAAGCCATCACTGGAAGTTTCTTTACCTTCCTGTTTGGAGAATTTGGAATCTTCATTTGATGCGGCTTCAGCCAATGGATTATCTGCTCATTCTGAGTTTAATTGAAAGTTCAATTTTACTGTTGATCTGTTGCGTATATCTTCTCCAATTTACCTTTTGAGCATACGGGAGGAAGCGGCCTATGATGTGTGGTTAAGGAGCAGTTAGCCAAAAAATCAATTTTTAGCGTACCTCCCCAGAATGCTCCCCACTTCTCTTTGTGGAGAAAGCCAATGGTAGTTTACGCCCATGCATAGATTATGGGAACTTAAAAAATGTCACTGTGCCAGATTTACATCCCATCCCTTTGGATTCACAGATTGCACACTATGTGGAGAAGGCTAAAGTCTTCTCCAAACTGGATTGCCTAAATGCGTTCAATCATATCTGGATTAAGAAGGGCCAGGAGTGGCTAACTGCATTCCATATCAGAAAAGGGATTTTCCAATTTCGGGTTATGCCCTTTGGGCTTAATAGTGCCCCTGCTAGCTTTCAACGCTGTATTGATGCGGCTTTGGGGGGCCTGCTGGGGGTATGCGCGGTTGCCTAAATGGATGATATTCTGGCGTTTTACCCTGATCATGGGTCTCATGCAGTACATCTTTGACAAGTGGTAAAGAGGTTAAAGGAAGCCAACCTCACTCTGAAGATCATTAAATGTGAATTTTTCAAGTCCCAATTTACCTTTCTGGGAAACGTCATGTTTGACCAAGGACACATGATAACTCCAGACAAGGAGAAGGAGATTCATGAGTGGCCCTTAACTTCAATAAAGAAATTAAGGAGCTTTTTGGGGACGTGTACGCTCCTTAAGAAGGTCACTTCAAATCATTCTGAAGTGGCAGCACCCTTATATATGGTGAGTAGGGCCAAAGTGCTCCAGTGGACCCCGTTTTAGAGGATGCTTTCCAAGCAGTAAAGTGCACCCTATCGTCTATGTCCATCCTTGACCATTTGATTCTGAAAAGGAGTTCATTGTATCTACTGATGCCTCCAACTTTGCTATAGTGGCTGCCTTACTAAAAATAGGTGAAGATGGAATAGAGCATCCGGTGGTATACTTTTCTAGGAAGATGTCTTTGCCTGATTTAAATTACGCACATATATGATAAAGAGTTATTAGCAGTGGTTGAAGCGTTGACTTATTTGGCATCATCACTTGAATGGCTCATCCCAACCTTTCTGCATCAGTACAGATCACCGTGCATTGCTACTACTGTGCACCTCATGTCTTGAACCCAAGGCAAGCCCGTTGTCATGAAACCCTGGCCCAATTTGCATCATCTTATGAGTTTACTAAGGGCAAGGAGAATGTTTTGGAAGATGCGTTGAGCCGCAACCCTGCATTAGCTCTTGATCTAAAGGAGGTTAAGTGCATAATACCCAGTTGATGATTCCACCGGATAAGATTGTGCCTCAACTTCCCTCTCCCTTGGACCATGGGCCTGCGCTCGCTCCTCTGGAAAATGTGGAGGAATACAGTATGTTCAGAAAGGTAGTCCTTTCTCAGCCATTGTCAGCCAAATATACTAAGGTCCTCGCCAAGAACAAGTTAAATCAGGAAGATATTACCAGAGGGTACCATGTGAAGGATAAGATGGTGTGGTTTCAGAGATACCTATGGGTTCCTGCCAGACCACTGCGCCTGGAAATCGTCCAAGACCATTATGAAGGAATCACCGTTGGTCATCCTGGGAAGGCAAAGACTCTGGAGCTAATTTGGACATCATACAATTGGAAGGTGTAAGTCCTGGGGAACGTCCCCTGGGCGTTGATTGGGCCATTTTCCCATTTCTGAGAAAGAAGGTACCAAAGAGGGTGGCTGTACCCCTCATTACTCAGGGCGATCTCGCCCACATGGTAGACAAGCGCTGGGTAACAGCTCTTCCACTTTAGATCCCTCCCCTGGTACCCATACTTACCTCAGTAGAACTTTTATGGGGAATTAGTGAAATCTGCACCAAGATCGCCAAAATGAAATCAACCAGAACAAAATTGAGTAGCAGTCAGCCTGATGTTTGAATTTCAAATGGTCAAAAAGAGATTAAGACTGATCTATTGGCTGGAACAGCTGATGGTTTTGATTCAGCCAACACTTTGATCAAAAAAAAACTATCCCCCTCCCAAAATCATCAGGGATCATCCCCAACAGGCAGGTAACAGCATCGGGCACCATCAATGAGGGTTCAAAGCTCCCTGCCAGCAAATCGGGCATTGTGCTTAAAGCAACAATTCTGACCAAACGAATAGCCCAGCAACCAGGCATGGGCAGGTTGGGTGTCCCAAACCCATTCCCAACCAAATGGGCCTGCCCCTATATGGGGTGGCCTAGGGGATTCCCGCTGCTTGTCGGGCCAAACGCTGTCATGCTAACCATCAGAAACATAGCTGAGCCTCAGTTTGGACGTTCAAGTAGAACTAACAGTGACTCAGCCTGCCACCAAATTCTTCAATGTTGGTTCAAAGTGAACTTATCTGCCCCATACCCAAATAATTGCTGGTTAGGTTGAAATTGATGGTCATGATCCTGGCTTGTCCCCGCATGAATCACTACTATTTAATTAGTTACATTGCACTGAGAAAACTGTTGGTCGATTTTCTACCTTTTCCTTTGCAATAAAAAATTTGCCTCTAAAACCAATCAATTTTTTATTCAGTTGATTTCCTTATAGACGCATCCCAAATGGCTTTTCCCTGGTGGCCTGTTGGTCCGTACACCAGATGGGCTCTACCAGTACTCATGGTCACTATGGCCCCACCATTGTAGATTGGATTCAGCAATTTAGATACTTCTGGCAATTTAATCCTGTTGTCATGAACTTTTGACAACAGTATACTGGGATCTTGTGGCCTTATGTCCACCACCTTCAAGCAAGGACCCACCCCTTGTTTCCCCAGTCAAACCAGCCCCATATTCTAGTGAACTCATTGAAACTATTTCAGCAGCTCCACCCCCTGCAGTAAGACCTCCAGGGTCTGGGGCGGGCTCAATGCGGTTTGTTCTTGGGATCATATCCACTGTCATTCTACATCAACGATTTTTCCCAATTCCCGGCTTCATTCAACGTCATTTGGTCAGCAATGCCTCTGGCATTCTGGTTTGCCTTTTGGGTGCTCACGCATCCTGACTGGCAGGCCAGTCTAAACTTCTTCTGCTGTTTCCATGACATAGTTGACCAACCATTGTTTCCAGCCACTTCCGCCCTGCTCTTCGAAGTGGGCGCTGCAGTGGTTACCCTTTACCAAATGAATGTGCAATCAGTAGTCTGCTTTTTGTTGTTCTTTTGGTCACTTACTAATTTTGAAATAGTATCCACTCTACCTTGGAGAATCTTCTTCAGACTGCCCAAGCTGCGCGGATTGCTGCTCCTCCCCTCCCGCTAGCCCAGAAGGAAGCTCAAGTGTTCCTTCCTGGGAGATAGCCAATCAAGTTCTTGACGCTCTTGCTGAGGTACAAATGCATTTGGCAATTGCACTTAATAACGCCTCCACGTTATCTCATGCTCAGCAAGGTCTCATGTTGTTGGACGCTGTGGAAGGGGACACCCGCCAATGGGTTAGAGGCCTTCTGCGCTTTTCCTCACAAGCAGGAGACCCCACTCCACTGATGGCTGTCATGTCAGCTGCCTTGAAACCCCCTGTGTCGCGCTTGGACCAGCTATTCATATTGCTCTATGCCTTGGCCGAAGCCCCTAGCTTAGCTTCTTTGATTTCTACCTTCTGTGAACTGGCTCCCGCACTGGGTCTCTCTATCAATATGCTTCAGGCAGTCTTTATATCAGTCTTGGATTTGGTTTCTGCTCATCACAAGGTCTGGTCCACCGTCCAAGGAACAGTAAATCAAATATGTGCCACCGCAACTACTATTAATGCCTTCCCCCGCCATGCTTCCCATTACCAGAAGGAAATTTTATGATAGGATTACCCAATGAAGACGCGGACAAAGTATCTACCTTTGAACCAGCAGTAGACCTGGTTGCCAATCTGGTTACAACTCCTGTGTCCAAGTTGGCTGAAAGAGTCACCTATAAATGAATCCGTGAAAGCCCAGATGAAGGAAGTCGGCTCTCCCGCCCTTGTACTTCCACTTTTTGCTCCTGAAAAATCCCCCAACCTTACCCCCAATTTTCCAATTATTTCTTCAGTCACAACAGAATCAGTCAAATCTTCCAATAAACAAAACTTCGCTTATTTCTTATTACCTATGAAGATTAGTGTCAGCTTGCACCATGTCTCCTTCAAGGCCCTGGTGGACACTGGAGCTGCGGGGAACTTCATGAGTGTCGATTTGGCCCAACAATTAGAACTGGAAATGGATGTGGGTCCCTCAGTAATAAAGGCTTTTTCTGCATCCCAGACCTCATATGTCATCCATTGGCCAGTACCTTTTTCAATCCATCAGTTTAGCTTCTGTGATCAATTTTCTTCTAAGCCAAACTTGGTGTTTCCGGTGATAGGTGTAGGATGGTGGCGTCAACAATGTTTCAAGATTCATTTGGAGCATAATATGCTGTCATTTACCAATGATCAACTGGAGGGTGAATTTCCTCTAATTGACACTCTTAAGAAAACACAAGGCCGCAGTTATATTACTTCCCTCGTCACTCCTTCAGGCATACCGGCTAATTTTCCTGAAACCTTAATGCACTATCAAAGTATCTTCAACTCGGAAAAGGCGTATTGTCTTCCTCCTCACACTAGGTTTGACTGTGGATTTTGAACAACTGTGGAGTTGGTGAATATCAAATGTCCATTGTATCCCTTACAGCGGAGGAAGAGATTGCGCTCAACACTTGGTTGGACAATATGCTGAAAAAGGGTGGCTGTTCAAAGAGACCTTGCCCATTGCATCCCCCATCATTTTCACCAAAAAAGTGGATGGTTCCCCCCGTCCCTGCGTGGATTATGGCCACTTAAACAAAGTAATGGTTTCTGATCCCTACCCTTTGCCTTTAGAGAAGATGATCAGCCAGGCTATCACCAAATCCCATGTGTTCTCTAAGATGGATCTGGTGAACGCTTTTAACCAAATTCAGATAATGAAAGGGCAAGAATGGTTAACAGCAATCTGAACAAAGCGTGGCATTTTCCAATTCCGTGTAATGCCCTTTGGGCTGAAGATGCTTCAGCTACATTTCAATGCATGATCTACAATGTACTGGGTGACCTCCAGTTTACCTTCTCAGTTGCATATATCAATGAAATTCTAGTTCACTCCCTGACTCCTGAACAACACGCTACTGATTTGGAAGCAGTTGTAGCCTTGCATAAGGCAGGCTTGTTTGTCAAGCCTTCCAAGTGCAAGTTCTATAAGGAGAAGGTTACCTTCCTTAAGAACCTTATCCTTAAAGATGGCTACACAATTCCTCCCAATAAGTTGGACGCAATCCAAGAATGGCCAACCCTGACTACCCAGAAACAACTACAGAGTTTCTTGGGAACCACTATTTTCCTGAAAAATTTTCCCCGTCACTTTCCCAGCTGGCTGCCCCGCTTCATCCCCTTACAGGGAAAAGTGTGCCGTTTTTCTGGTTGCCCAAATGCCAACAGGTGTTCAAATCAATTAAAGAGGTTGTAACGCACTGGCTCCTTCCAATGAGCCACAAATGAGTTAGGCAACAGAATCCATGTTACAGACCATAGGGCTGACAGGGCTCCTGATACTACTCTCCTTGTGCGCGCGCTACAAGATTGGACAAGCACCCCCTGGAAGACAGTTGCAAATATACTTAACCCCAGCAACATGCCTTGACTCCAAGACAAGGTATAAAGGGAGGCAATAGCTCTCCCAAGCTCACTCTCAAAGTCCAATTCTTGTTGATTCAAGCCAAACATGGCTGCAGTTAGGCAATATTTTAAAATAAACTCAAAGTATAAATATATGAATTTTAAGTTCTTTTATTTAATATTGGGCCAGGTTGATAGAAAACAGAACTGAGAAGCCTCCAGCTCCCAGTTCCTTCCTTATATACACATGTTAAAAGCTAATATAAAATATAACACAAGCTTATGGTGCTAATCTGACTGATGCTTGGTGTAAACCTTACAGCAGGATCGCGGAATCCTCACTCAATGGTTCTGTGCCAGTTCTGATCCTCAACAGTTCCGCGCCAGTTCCATTTCGAATCCCAAATGAACCGCGAAACTTCCAAGCACCCGTTCCATTCCATTCTTGATTCAAATCCAAATCAAATCTTGAAACTACCCATGTTACTCGATTCCCGTTTTTTCCTCAACTTGGACGCCCATCTTGCTCCTTGACCTCCTTCAAGCTCCTGCCCCTTAGGCGTCCTTGCCAGGACCAACGCCCCCTCCTCCTCCATACATCCAGACACAGCCTGCCCTGTCTTACCAAAGATCAGGGCAATGTGATGCTGAGGATAGACCTCAACTGTCACAGAGGTGTTCATGTCCCCTCTCATTTTGAAACATGCTGATCTTTCCAAGCTGTATATCTTTGCATGCGACGCCTCATCAGTAGCAGTGGGGGTGGTGTTGCTCCAGGAGCACGATGGCTTGGAACGCCCGGTTGCCTATTTTTCCCAGAAGTTCACCTCTATGGAGCAGTCTTGGGCCATTTAATACAAGGAGTTGGCGGCCGGTGCATGGGCATTAACTCATTGGAGGTATCTGTTACAGGGTTCTCAACATGAGTTAATGGTCCGCATGGATCATCAGGCTCTTTTGTACTTTCATAAACCCCAAAAATTGGCGTATCAGCAAGCCTGAACCTATCAGGACCTGTGCAGTTTTAACTTCAAATACAAATTCATAAAAGGTGCACTCAACATACTTCCCAATTTCCTCAGTCGCAGCCCCACACTGCTCCTCAGACCTGAAGGAAGTGGATCTTGTTACCCTGATTCCTGCCACCTGAATCCTGTTGATTGTCCCTCCTGTCATTTCATCCATTGCTCTGGCTCCCAATGCCCCACTAGTTGCTCAGGTCTTAGCCAGTCAAATGGTCTGCCCTAAGGGGGTGGAGTTGGTTGAGCAGTTGGCTCACCCAAGTCATAAACACTCCCTATACTCTTTGGAGGAGGGGCTCATTTATTTTTGGTCTTGCATCTGGGTTCCTCCCTCCCTCCATACTGAGGTATTCCACGCACATCACAATCCCCCCACGGTAGGTCATACAGGTAACAAGAAATGCATCAACTTGATCAAGCGGACCTACAATTGGGTGGTTTTGACAAAAGAAGTTCCAGCCTGGATTGCCAATTGCATTACTTGTGCCAGGGCTAAGTCAGACTGCTCCAGTAAAAACAGTCTTTTAAACCCCTTACAGCAGGTGGAGGGTCCATGGACATCAGTGTCTGTGGACTTTATTATCAAACTTCCCAGCTCTAACAGGTTTACAGCGGTGATGGTGGTGGTGGATTGTGTAACAGATGGAAAAACCCCAGTTCTGACCACCGTATAATTGGATAATACTTCAGTGCACTGACAGTCAACCAAAGCAGCTTAACCAAATAGGGAGAGGTTTGGGGCACCGACAAGCAGCCAAACCTTCACCTACTATTGGTTGGTTATGCAAAATCCTCTGGGGGGATCGGTCCAAAATCAATCTACATGAAAACTCTTCAACAATGGAAAAGACCAACAGGTAAGTGAGGTATGTGAACCCCAAAACAACCTTTATTTTATTTTAGGAAAATAAATATGACCTGCCAACCAGAGCTCATCTGGGGAGAAACTGACAATGCTCCCCAGGGAAGGGACATGCTAGGGGAAAAATTCTGAAGTGAACTTCAGAATGGGCAGGCGTGCCTTATAAAGGCAATGCTTTGGGGGCGTCACCTGAGCTAATGATTAGGCTCACACAAGCCTAATCTACAACTTGGGTGAGGCACAACCCAACGCCCAAAATGGCCAAACTAAAAATCTTTTTAAAATTTAAAACAAATTAAAAAAAACATTTTAAAATCTCTCTGACTCAAATTCAGAAAATCTGAATCTGAGTCAGAATGTAATGAATGAGATAAATTCATCCATTACAGATTGCTTCACAAAATTTTCCCTCTTTATACCTTATACTTCCACGATTACATTGGATGAAACCACCCGTCTTTTTGTACGCCATGTGTTTTTGATGTTTGGTCTCCCCCAGGAGATCATCAGTGACCGTGGTTCACAGTTCACCGCGCGGTTTTGGAGTGAACTCTTATCTATCCTTAAAATATCCCCCTGTCATTCCACTGCATATTATCCTCAGTCTGATGGACAGACCAAGCGAGTTAACCAAGTCCTCAAGCAGTACATGCGTTGCTATGCTGCAGCCACGCAGGACATCTAGGCTGACTTTTTTCCTCTTTTTTAAATTTGTTATAATAATGGGACTCACATGTCCACGGGGTTCTCTCCCTACAAAGCAAAATTGGGTTATAATCCTTCATTCTTGGTCAGACTGTGATTGCAGCCTGAGGTTCAAGCTGCTGCGGATCATACTGAACATATAAGGTCAACTCAATCCTTAGTGCAGGAACACCTCACTAAAGCCTATGATGACTACAAGTGGTTTGCAGATCGCAAGCAGCTCCCAGGTCACAATTTAATGGTGGGCTCCTATGTTATGCTCAATACCCATCATTTAAGAATTCAAGCCCCTTCCCATAAGTTTGCTAGTAAACATTCAGGCCCCCATGTGGAGGAGAAGGTCTTGGGTAATAGTGCGTTCCAGTTGAAGCTCCCTGCTTATTGGAAACAGCATCCCATCTTCCATGTTTCCCAGCTGTCACCCTTCAAGGGTACAGTTCCCATGGAACCTGAACTGATCATCATCAAAAATGGGGAAGAGGCCGAGGTAGAGAATATCCTGGCATCTCAAAAATCCTGACTGTCCGTACAATACCTTGTGGCTTGGAAAGGGTATCTAGCATATGAAAACAGTTGGGTCAAGGCGCACGATTGCGCAAACTGTATGGAACTGGTTGAAGCGTTCCATGTATCCCACCCCAAAGTTCCCCCCCCCCCCAAAAAAAAAAAAAGGTTGCTATGGTTATGGCGATCAAGTTGCCCAAGGCGCAAAAGAATGTGGCTCTCGTGCAGTTTCCCATCGGTGGGGCCCTTCCCTTGGAAAAAGGAAAGGGTAATGTAAGTCCCAGGGAACGTCCCCTGGGCATTGATTGGGCCATTTTCCCATTTCAGAGAAAGAAGGTACCAAAGAGGATGGCTGTACCCCTTGTTACTCAAGGGCGATCTCACCCACATGGTAGACAAGCGCTGGGTAACAGCTCTTCCACTTCAGATCCCTCCCCTGGTACCCACACTTACATCAGCAGAACTGTTATGGGGAATTAGTGAAATCTGCACCGAGATTGCTGAAATGAAATTGATCAGAACAAAATCAAGTGGCAGTCAGCCTGATGTTCAAATTTCAAATGGTTAAAAAAAGGGATGAATACTGATCTATTGATTCGATTCCCACCCTTCGCACATCAATCAGGGTGCCATCCAAAGGAAACTATTGGCGGTTAGCAGGTATAATAACACGAAAACCTTACCCATGACGTAACCAGAAAAATATGAGTCCCAATCTGGAGCTTATAAAACTTTCTATGACAGAGTTGACCCTGCTCAGGTTTCATGTCAATACTTTCTTTCTCTATTTCAATATTGTCTGTCCCCCAGTCAGCTTGCCTCGAATAAATACTGATCTATTGGCCAGAATGGCCGACGGTTTTGATTTGGCCAACACCACAATAAAAAACCCTCCTAAAATTGTTGGGGATCATCCCCAATGGGCAGGTAACACTATTGGGCACCATTGATGAGGGTTCAAAGCTCCCTGCCAGAAAATTGGGTGTTGTGCCTCAGCAACAATTCGACTGAACAAATGGCCCAGCGACTGGGCATGGGCGGGTTGAGCATCCCAAACCCATTCCCAACCAAATGGGCCTGCCCCTATGTGGGGTGGCCTTGGGGGATTCCTGTTGCTTGTCAGGCCAAACGCCGTCACACTAACCATTGGAAACATAGCTGAGCCTAGGTTCAGACGTTCAAAGTTGAACTGACAACGACTCAGCCTGCCACCAAACTTTTTAATGTCAGTTACCAGTGAACTTATCCGCCCCATTCCTGAATAATCACTGGTTAGGTCAAAATTGAGGTTCCCAATCCCAGCTTGTCCCTGCACCAATTTACCACTATTTAATCAGTTGCATTACACTGAAAAAATTGTTGGTCAATTTTCTTCCTTTTCCTTTGCAATAAAAATTTGCCTCTAAAGCCCATCAATTTTAATTTAGTTGATTTCCTTCTAGCTGCATCCCAAATGGCTTTTCCCTGGTGGTCTGTTGGTCCGTACACTAGATGGGCTCTACCAGTACTCATAGTCACTATGGCCCCACCATTGTAGATTGGATTTAGCAAGCTAGATACTTCTGGCAATTTAATCCTGTTGTCATGAACTTTTGACAACAGTATACTGGGATCTTGTGGCCTTATGTCAACCACCTTCAAGCAAGGACCCACCCCTTGTTTCCCCAGTCAAACCAGCCCGATATTCCTGGTGAACTCATTGAAACTATTTCAGCAGCTCCACCCCCTGCAGTAAGACCTCCAGGGTCTGGGGCGGGCTCAATGTGGTTTATTCTTGGGATCATATCCACTGTCATTCTACATCAACGATTTTTCCCAATGCCTGGCTCCATTCAATGTCATTTGGTTGGCAATGCCTCTGGCATTCTGGTTTGCCTTTTGGGTGCTCACGCATCCTGACTGGCAGGCCGGTCTAAACTTCTTCTGCCATTTCCATGACAGAAGGGCTTACTTGCTCAGGTGGACAGGTATTGTAAATAGTGCCTGATCTTCAATCAGATAAAATTGAATCAACAGCTACTAGTGGGGTTGTTAGTACCAGTTCAAAAGGCTGAAGGGCCTTGGAGTTCCCTATCGGTGGATTTCATTGTATAATTACCTGTTTCTGATGCTTATGATGCCATCATGTTAAAGGTGGACCGCTTTACAAAGTTCGCCCACTTTATTCCTTCCAGGACCACAGTAACCGCGGATAAGATGGCCTGGCTCTTCGTCACTCATGTGTTTGCACTTCATGGGGTCCCCTGAGAAATTATTAATTGTTGGGGGCCCCAGTTTACCTCTGTCTTTTGGGAAGAGTTATGTAAGACACTTCAGATTTGCCTATTCCATTCAACTGCCTATCACCCCAATAAGATTGGCAGACCAAACAAGTGAACCAGTGCTTGGAACAGTTTCTGCGGGGTTACACTGCCGCAGATCATTCATGTTGGGTTCCTTGCTTTTCTATGGCCCAGTTTAGCTACAGCAACTCGTTACATGCATCTATCAGTTGTTCCCCATTTTTCGCCAACCATGGATTTAACCCTGCCTTCAACATGGAGCCCAGTTGTGGATCAAAAGTTGAAGCAGTGGTGGATTTTGCTAAGACTAAGATAGTACATCATGTGGTCTTTACAAGTTTGGAGGCGGTAATGCAAGTTTATAAGGAGAATGCCAATGAAAAAGATGAGCGAATCCAGCGTAAAAAAAGGGGATTTCGTGATGCTTGATGCTCAAAACCTCCCTATTATGCAGCCATTAAAAAAGCTGGGACCAAAGAGGATTGTGCTTTACTGCGTTGTCAGAAAGGTGGGTCATGCCTCATACCAGTTAGCTCTTCCATCTTCGTTTCAGATCTTTTCAATCTTTCAAAAAGCAATATGACGTTGTTTGAGGCCTTTCAAAAGAATCCCGAGGCTTATCTCATGGATGGGCTGCTATAGTGGGAAGTGGAGGAGATAGTAGTCTCTCGCTGAGCAGGAGATATTGAGTACCTGTTATCCTGGAAGGGATTCAGTGAAGCGGAAAACAGTTGGGCACCAGCATGCAAATGCGCACCTGCCCAAGACCTGATTGAAGTTTTCCACCAGCGTTTTCCCCTGGCCGCTGGACCTCAGTCAAAGCAGACTGTTGCCGCTAAGAAGTTGGCCCCATCCCATAAGACTTTTCCCTGGCGCAAGCCCCTGGAGGGGAGTGGAGCCCCAAAAGGATGAGAGGGTAATGTCATGGCTTGAGAATGACAATATAATGGGGACAAACACCAAGGATAAAGCTGCATGTCAGGAGGCCAAGAAGGTGAAGTTGGCAGGCTTCCCTGACCTCTAACATACTTTGGATCAACGCTGGGTTAAGGCGAGGTATGCCCAGGTTAGTCCTGAGGATGGGAGAGAAGTTCAGCCCTGCGTTAAAGCAAGTGCATTAATATGAACCAAAAATATATTAAATAAAGACGGTTCACTTTTATTACTCAGCAAAAGAGGTCTCAAAACCCGTTCATTTTTCAAAATTTCCTGCTTGAATTGTCCTTACTTATAATCAATAAACTGAGTCCAGTCAATTATAAGCTATAGTATATTGCCTGATGGAAACGTGCACTTATTGGTGCACCTTGGCTTAGTACCACCACCATTTATCAATTGTTCCCCCTATTTCCCTTAAATTTGTCTAATTGAGACCAATCTCTATCATTAGTCAACTTTTCCCATAATAAAGAACCCTTCGTTACTATATATTTTGTATATGTTATCTTGGACAAACCTGTTAGCGGACCTCTTTGAGAAGTTCAAAGCAAAATTAGCTATTTAATTTTAACAACCTTAACTCTCTTTGCTTGTGCACCGCTGGGACGCTCAGGTCCCCTCCAACCTGGGCCGCCTATGCACTCTCACTCTGAGCACCGCTTGGGTATGGACCCCACTTTGGTGTTCACTCCATCCTGTTTGTTAGGTTGTTTTGGGTCTAGTAAATACTATTAAAAACTCTCACTCTAATTTATTATATCTTAAGCACCCTCTGCGGGGCTTTACTAACTATATTACTGATGACTAGTTCCCTGGCGTTGGGTCTGTGCACCGTGCACCACCCTGCTGGGAACAGGAGAGTTATAGAAACTCTCCTTACATACACCAGGGTAGAGCACAAACATGGATGCAGCAATGCAAGCGTATAAGGAGAACATGGATGGAAAGAGTTTGGTAGGTCTTGCGTAAAATGAAGGAGATCTCGTGAAGCTGGATGCCAGAAAAATCCCAATCAATCAACCATGCAAAAAACTGGGACCAAAAAGGATTGGGCCTTACCGCGTTGTCTGAAAGGTGAGCCACGCCTTATACCAGTTGGATCTCCCCCTCTCCATTCTGGATATTTTCAGCCTTCCATGAAAGTAAGCCTATGTTGTTTGAAGGCCCCCACCAGAGACTCCAGAGGCTTATCACGTGGATGGGGTACCAGAGTGGGAAGTGGAGGATATTATAGCCTCACACCAAGTAAGAAGAAGGCTTAAGTACCTTGTATCATGGAAGGGAAGTGACTCAGCAGATAATCATTGAGTACCAGTGAGAAACTGCGCCCATACCCTAGACCTGATTAAAGTTTTCCATGAGCGTTTCCCCCGGGCTTCTGGATCTCATTCTAAGCAAACCATCGCCGCTATGAAGTTAGCCCAGCCCACAAGAACTTTTCCTTGCAAAAGTCCCTAGATGGGGGTGGAGCCTCAAAAGAATTAGAGGTAATTTCATGGCTTTATGACATAATTGAGGGAACCAACTGTAAGGATAAAGCTGGTCGTCAGGAGACCAAAAAGGTTAAGTTGGCAGGCCTCACTGACCTCAACCATATCCTGGACCAACGTTGGGTTCAGGAAAGATATGGCCAGGTTGGTCCTGGGGATGTTCATGATGCTCGGCCCTGCATTACAACAAGGGCTTAAAACGCACAGCTATATCGCTAATAATGAAGGCTCAATTCAGTTGCTTGGTGAGCGGGGATTTGAAACTCAATTGATATTTGATATTGCTAAACTGGGTCAGCTTTGCCTGCAATCAATAACTTGAGATTGGTCAGTCTTGAGCTACAATACCCTGTGACAAGAGAGTGTCTTTAACTCTTTTGTTCCCAGCAAGGTGGTGTGGGATGCACAACCACACCGCCAGGGAACTAGCCATTAACAAGATTAGAAATAGAGAACCGCGGAGGTTGCCAGAGCAGAAGAGACCTAGGGCGAGGGTGTACAATGTAGTTTATAAGAGTAAATAACAAATAAACAACAGAACCTGGTTGGATCACTAAGGGTATTTATAACCAGGTGGATATCAGTGCTAGGGAGCTTGGGTGCCTCAATCTGGAGGGGACCAGGGTGACCCACAGGTGCACCGTATGCTGCAGTTACTTTGGATAAAGTATAGTGGCCAACGTTGTTGGAGACCTCCTCAAAGAGGTCCACATACAGGTCCGCCCAAGGAACCATATTTAAAAAATGTAAAAAACGGGTGGTTGTTTATTTGAAAGAAGTTGACCAATGAGAAAGATTTCTTGATAAAACATATTTAAGCAATTGGGGGGAATTGACCATTGGAGGAAGTGGTGCTAAGCGGGTGCACCAATAAGCGCACACTTCCATTAGACAGGGTGCTAAATTTCGAAATTGACTGAACTTGAGTATTTGATAGTACCGCGGTGGCCCAGCCAGTGGCTCAGCTCCAGCATGGCCTGCCCACCCTCTTCTTCCCCCCAACTTCCCTGAATCTGCCTGCAGTGACATCTCAAAACTATTCGATAATGCTGAAGTTGCTGTTATGAATGTCGCAACAATTGCTTCATTCAACCCCTCAGCCAAAATCACCCGCCACAGTATCTCCCTTTTCACCCAACTCCCTGAAGCCCGCAAAGAAGCTGAAGTTCTCCTCACAGCTTTTGTTGAAACACTTTTCCGTCATTATCTTGATGCAGAAGAGGAAAACTCCTACTACGCTGACCTCAACCCCCACTATGCGGATGCCCCAATGCCCTGGCTCTCTGCTCTGATCCAGTACTGTAACCAACATCCCTTGATCGAGGTGAGTCTTTCTGAAAACCAACCCCCAACCCCTCCCTCACCCTCTGCCATGGTGAGTTAGCATTTTCTGCTTCCCACCTGGTTAGTAGTTTGTTTTGTCATTTTGAGTGTTGTGTTTGGTACTGTCTGTCCCCTGGTCGGTTTACCTCAAAATAAATTTAGTGTTTGATAGTAAACATGGACGACCTGACTTTGACATTTCAAATCCAATGGGTTTTAAAACCTCGTTCCTCAATTAACTGAACTAAACCATCGCCTTTGGTAATATAGCTAGTTCGTTTTAATGCTCTTGACTTTTCACAGGGCTGAGCATTGCGCAAATCCCCTAGACCAACCTGGCATACCTGGCTTTAACTCAGCGCTAGTCTAGGGTATGTCTTGGATCATAGAGGCCTGATAACTTCACCTTTTTAGCCACCAGACTAGCTTTATCTTTTGAAATGGTCCTTATAATTATGTCATCATACCATGACACCCTGGCTGATGGTAGGGTGCACCTATTGGGTCGCTTAGGCTTATCAACTTTTCTGTAATTAACAATTCACCCCATTCTATAAGTATGTTTCTTTAGACCAAACTCATCTTTGGTTGACTTCATATTAATAAATTCCCTTTTAGTTTACGTTTTTT